>JASDQU010256291.1:0-15948 GCA_032191745.1 Picea mariana
TATGTGATTGTCACTAGAATTGCACTTTGATAATATAGGATTTTTTATGGTCTGTAACTCTTACATCTTCCTTGATTCTAAAGAACACTTAATTTTTTATTGATTTCAAAAAACACTTAATCCATACAATAATTGTAAATTTCAATATTAATTCATACATATAAATATAAATAATACACATATTTACAATAAATTGTTTTTTATTGATATTGTACAATAAAGTATACACTTTAATTTTTTTTATTCATATTGTATAATAAAGTATACACTGTAATTTTTTTTAATTGATATTGTACAATAAAGCATACATAGTAAAGAATCTTGGCTAGCAAATATTATGTTAACCTACATTATAAACCTACATGTATTAGTAACTTGATTGATCTAACATTATAAACCTACAAGTATTATAACTCTCTATGAAGATTTTTATGATGAATGGTTTCCTTCAACATTTATTCCACTCAACACAAAAGTTGGTCAAGTTTGTCTATGGAAGTAGCTAGCAAGTACACAATATAAGTTGAATAGAATTCTAACAATTTGAAAAATATTTTCTTCCATTCATTATTGTTCTTTTCTCTTAGGCATTCAACCAAAAGTAGCATAAAATTCCTTTAATATTACTATAACTTTGATGGATTCTAATAAGTTAAGAACATACAAATAACATTTATAAACATGTTACATATAAATTATACTTCCTTTCCTACAATTATTAGTTGTTCAAACCTACAATTATTAGTTGTTCAAACAACCCTCTTACAATTTTGAGGAAGGACATTACCATTTCAGGACTCTTGTTATTGTAAAGTAATATTAAATATTTACAATTTTGAAAAAATATAAAAAAATTATTCTAAACGAGTATATTCATTACCAATTCGTAAATTTTGCTATTATAAAGTGATATCAACATTTATTACTTTAAATGTGAGCATTCATTACCAATTGCCGACTCTTTCTATTATAAAGTGATACTAGCATTTGCAACTTTAAAAGAATATGAAGATTGTTAATATATTATCTTTGTTAGTTATGAAGATTGTTAATATATTCTCTTACAAAATTTACATTTTATAAGTTATATTTTTAAATTTTTAATTAATTACACTCAAGGTGTTTTATAAGGGAGAGTTCCTTGGTATTCATAGTTTGTCCAAACCCTATAAAGTAAGGCCACGTATCGTAATCTTTACACTAGACCTGCCACCTATCTGCAGTGTGTAGTGTTTTCTACGACTAATTTCATTTGTTCCATTTAATGAATTAATGAACATCACGACCATTGTCTCCATTGACACACTGAACAATGCATTGTATTGCATCTGTTAATGCGTATATGAACATCACCACCATTGTCTCCATCGACATAGTGAACAATCCAATGTATTGCATCTGTTGATGGGTATATGAACATCATAACCAATGTCTCCATCACTACAGTGGGAGATGCAATATATTGTTGTTGTTAATGCATATAGTGAACTATATATGGCTTGTCCAAGTAGTGTAGGATTGGAATTAGGCCAACATTTTCAACAATCGAGTTGTGCCCTCAACAATGGAGCTCTTGAGTGTTTTGAAAAATGATAAGATCTCTCTTCCTTTTCGTGAATTCATTTTGAGTCAAAAATTTTCCTTGTGAGAGTCACCTCGCCTCATTGACACCTTGTGAGAATCACCTTGCCAAGACACTTCTTGATCTCCTCCTTCAAAATTTCGATATTTTTCCTCCACATAGCCTCTTCTGCTTCCTCCATCCGTTGAATTTCTTCCTCACAGAAGGTGATGAGGATGGAGAGGCATAAGAACTCAACCTCCTCCTAGAGCTCTCGCATGATGCCGACGTCCTACAACTACACGGTTCCTCTATGGAGATAATTAAATATGAAGGAGAACCTCTAGCCATCCCTATCGATTTTGATGGAAACATTAGTGTTATTATTGTCAGCCTTGCCCAGGCGATGGAGAACTAGGGAAGTGAGCATGGATTTCTGATCCACACAGAGCGTCTTTCACGAGGTCTCAAACACTTACCTCTGACCTACAACACCATCTAGTCATTCTCGTCCCACCATTTCCTGGCGCTTCCTACTAGTGAGAAAAGGTATTCTACATCATTGAATGCATTGATTTCCCTTATCAAATTATAATTCTACCATTCCTTTGTTTTAGACAGATTAAATGTGATTTGAATTGGGACTGAACGATGGAGAGTGTTTTCACCCTATGCTCGACATGTTACCATCTTGAGAGGGACTTAATATCTAAGTATCAAATATTTCTCGAACCCTCCAAAAATCACAAGGAATACTCTTTTTCCTTTTGGCGAATTTATGGCCCAAAATGCATCCATAATACTCTTTTTTTTTTCTGATTTTGAAAATTGAGCAATAAGTCATGGGATGAGTGCAAGAAGTTCATGGTTGGAAAAGTGGTAAGCCATGCAACAAGAACACGCAGTCGCAAGAACGTGTGTGTGTTCTTTGGAATGCACATGTGTTCCTAAACCTTTAGGTTTAGAGGTGGCCAAACCTCCATGAGGCTTTCCACGTAGGTTTATTAGCAAGAATGCATGCATGTTCCTACTGATAGACTTTTTAAAGAGGCCACAAGCATGATTTGTGGTCATTGTGCACAAACCACGCTCATGTTTATACTATCATTGAAAAAATAGAGGATCTAGGGAGGAAGGATATTTCCACTGTGTCCAAATATGTTTGATTTATCTTATTTTTAACCCAATTTAGTCATTTCCAATTTATTTTTTTTCTTCCAAGAATCTAAATTAAAAATAAATTGCAATTTTGTATTTTAATTAAAAAACCAACCTAATTTAGATTCCATGGATTTTAAATTGCAACATTTATAATAAGATGGAACCTTGAGATAATGAAAACCGCTTAGAATAAAACCAAGAAGATCAAAACCCCAACCCACAACAACCACCCAATGTAAACACTCAAATTGATGAGTGTTATATTAAGAACCCTTGAGGAAAAATTAAGGGACACTAGAGAGCCTAGGAGAGTCCCCTTAGCCACTTCTTTGGACATCATTGTGAATTACATTGCAAGTTCCCAAGGGAAATTGACCTCTATTTCTGATAATATGGAAAGAATGTATGAGTACTATAGCACTAGTTTGGACATAAAACAAATCAAGGACCTGGGCATTTCAAAACCACAATTATTGTGTATTTTGAGGGATCCTACAACTAGAAAAGAACTACCATTGAATAGGAAATGCATCTCCATTGACTAGTGCATCCACCCCATATTAATCAAAATTGGATGGATAGGTTGTATATGGTTTTTCATAAACCTTCTTGCAATAACAGGTAGATGCCCTTATATTTTCTGAGAAAATTATGGGCTGAGTTTATTTTGGGTAAGCATGTCAACTAGTTTGACATTGGATACTTCCAGGAGGAGGGTATAGGGTCCACACAGTGTTATAGTCCAAAATTCCTTATATGTTCATACAAGACATTGGCCCTTCCATTTGCATACTTTGTCAAAATACTATTGAGGCTTCCTTTTAAAAAACCATTTTTTGGATAGTGTATGCGCCATGCTGCACTAATATCCTGCGTACACACACATGATGCATGCTAGTTAGCTCATGTACACATGCGTGATGCATGCTAGTTAACCCTCTTTTACCTCCAAAATTTGCAAAAAAATATGAAATTGCATCGAATTCGGAGGAGTTTACGGGCTATGAAGGGTTTCCTAACCATTTTACCCCTTGTAGCTCATCCCCAAACTAAATAACCATAATTTTATCATACAAAAATAGGTCTCGGGGAGTCATTTATGAACATGAGAAAGATAATAAAAAAACTCTGCCAAAATCCCTTCCCTTTCTTATCCCAATATTTGCATCCCATTCTGAGTTTTAGCCTCAACCTTCCTGTAACGTACCCAACCATCAACCCCACAGTCAGGAAAATGCTACTACGCAGAACATTCTAATACTTATATATAAAACATGCTTATTAAATCTAATTCATAGATTTAACCAAACAACACATAGTAAGAACATGATTTCTGCTAATATACATCATCAAGGACATTAACAATAACTCATATGCGCAACAGAATAGATGATAACATATAAGAATCACAAGAATGTAGAACATAATATTAAGCATAATCTGATACTTATCTTTGAAACTGTGGTAATTCCACCAATTGCGTGCAGACCTTCCACGAATCTCCCAACCTTATACTGCATTGCTCATCACTCTCAGTAGTAGGTCACCCTCAAGCTGGGACTAAGCTCCACCGAGCAAGGGAATCCTAGGTTAGGCAAGGTCAATGGATGACACACAATCACAGTGAAAGGATTCTCTCCTAGGAGTCACTTACGCCCACTGCTCACAGACTCTCATTCCCCACATTCCTGTCCCACCCCAGGAGTATACACCTTCCTGTCACCAAGACAGTCACATTCAATGGAATCAACCTCCCATGGTTAGAAACTACGCTGCCACAACAGTCACTAGAATAACACAACACAACCCAGGCGACTTTGGGTTTCTCAGTCATGCAACACGGAATGGGTTCATGGTTATGGTTTCGGAGATGCATGAGGGTGTAAAAATTTCACATGCAATAATCTTACCGGTTCAGGTAAGGATTCCCCAGCACAAACACTAAAAAATAGAGGTTGATCCTTGACACCCGCAAGTTTAGATGGAGGACGAAGAGTGGGAGATCTCCCCCAACACAACTCACTTCTCTGGTTTTAACTACATGCACCCAAGTCAACACTTGTATCCCTGGGGCTGCATGCTCCCCATTTTGCACACGGTCCCCTTCCCAGGAACTTAGGAATAAACATAACATTTACATAGCTTTGGAGTAATATTGAAATATTATTCCCAAGGACTTAAGATCCTAATCTTATCCCCTCTTCCCAACCTTTCATCCCCCTCTCCCTTACCCAGACTTTCTGGAAGATTAGTCCCCCATCACTCATTCATCGTGGTCGGCCCACACATATAGATGTTTTTATATTAATAATGTGCATCATTACATGTACAAAAATTAGGCTCTTGGCCTTCAACACTTAGGCTCTCTGGCCTAATAAACACATAATCCCACCAACTTATATAAACTTGGCTCACCAACCTATACAACATAATAACAATTCATAATGAAATTGGGGCACGTCCTTGGGGTATTACAATCCCCTCCCCTTATTTTTGCACTGTCCTCAGTGCAACTTTCACACAACATCAACAAGATTTCCAAAATCTTCAAAAATATGTCGGTATTCTGCTCATATAGCCTCTTCATGCTCCCATGTCGTGTCCTCAGGATCATACCAGGTCCACTAGACCTTTACAAGCCTTATGGCTCGATTTCAGAGCTATTTTCTTTTCCGGTCCAATCAATCACATGATTATGATCAGGTATATATTTCTTAAGTAATGAAACATGAAACACATTATGTACAATCATGGATGCAAGTAATGCAAGCATATATGTAATTGGCCCAATCCTTTCTAGGATTTCAAATGGCCCACAAAATCTGGCTGCCAACTTCGAATAGTTTCCCATCTTTAGGGAACTTCTGTCGGATTTTACTTTCAGAAAAACATGATCACCCACTTTGAACTCTCTATGGGTTCTGTTTTTATCAGCATAACTTTTCTACCTGTCTTGGGCAGCTTTCAAATTCTGCTTAATTTTTAACCTCTATTCTTCCATTTCCTTGAACAACTTTGGCCCAACTACTGCTCTGTCAGTTGGATTATCCCAGCTTACTGAAGTATTTCACTTTCTTCCATAAAGTGCTTCAAATGGGATCATCTTCAATGATGCTTGATACCCATTGTTGTAGGCGAATTCTACCAAGTGCATGTAGTCTTCCCATTTTGATGGTTTGTCCATCAGATACATCCTCAGTATGTCTTCTATCACTCGATTCACCTACTCTGTTTACCCATCGAACTCATGATGATAAGTTGTACTGAAATCCAGATTTGTTCTGAATCCATTGAATAACCCTTTCCAGAAATTTGAGGTAAATTTCGGGTCTCTGTCGAACACAATTGTCTTGGGAATCCTGTGTAATCGTGCCATTTCCTTCATAAATATGTCAACAACATCCACTTCCTTGTGAGTAGTCTTTAAAAGAATGAAATGGGTAGCTTATGTAAGATTTTACACCACCACCATAATGGAATCATGTTGCTTTCCTGTTCTGGGAAAACTCGTGATGAATTCCATTGTCACTACCTCCCACTTCCACTCAGGAATGGGTAAAGGCTGTAGCAACCCTGCTGGGTGTCTGTGCTTAGATTTAACCTTCTGGCATTCCATACATCTAGTGATGTATTCAGCGATCTCTTTCTTCATACCTAGATAAAAGTAACGGCTCTTGACTGCTGCCACAGTCTTCTGATATCTCGGGTGCCCAACATAAGATGCGTTATGCATTTCTCTCAAAATTTCAAGTTTCAAACCTTGGACATTGGGTATATAAAATATGTTCTTGTACAAAAGTATTCCATCATTCTCTAACTTATAATTTTCCATTGTCTGTGGTGTTTCACCTTGTTGTAGCTTTGTTACCAACTCCATGTACTGCAAATCTGCATTTGCAGCTTCCAAAATTCTACCTTTTATATTGGTCTGATAGATGCTAATGGTTGTAGCATGTAATTCATGTACTCTCATGCCGAGTGCATCAGCCACTTTATTCTCCTTCCCTTTCATATGCTTGATATCAAAGTCATATTCACAGAGAAATTCCATCCACCTACTCTGTCTAGCATTCAAGGTTGGTTGATCAAATAGATACTTCATACCGTTATGGTCTATTCTAAATTTAAAACTCTTTCCCATGAGGTAATGTCTCCATTTCCTCAGAGCGTGAACGATGGCTACTAACTCCAAATCATGAGTTGCATAATTTCTTTCATGCTCTTCAAACTTTATGGATTCATAACAAATTACAAATCTATTTTGACTAAGGACTCCTCCCAGTCCTTCTTTACATGCATCAATGCACACAACAAAATCTTCATTTGGGTCTGCAATCCTTAGGATTAGAGCATTGGTTAATAATTTCTTCAATCGTTGAAATATTTTCTCACAATCTTTTGTCCACTAAAACTTTTTCTCCTTCCTTTGCAAGGAAGTGATACGGTGAGATATCCTTGAGAACTCTGCGATGAACCTTCTGTAATAACTAGCTAGACCCATAAAGGATCTAAATTCTATCACATTCCTTGGCACTGACCATCCTCTAATTGCCTCAATCTTCTCAGGATCTACAACTATCCCATCCTTCAAAATAATATGCCCTGGGTAATGGATCCGCTCCTGATAAAATGAGCACTTGCTCAACTCGGCATACAGTTGGTTATCTCTTAGCACCCGCAGCACCATCCTCGATGTTGTTCATGCTCTTCCTTTGACTTGGAATACACCAGAATTTCATCCAAAAATACTATGACAAACTTGTCCAAATAGTCCCTGAATGCACCATTCATCAGACACATAAAAATAACAGGTGTGTTTGACAACCCAAACGACACGACTGTGAACTCGTAATAACCATAGCTTGTTCTAAAGGCAGTCTTGTTTATGTATTCATCCTTTATTCTTACCTGGTGATATCTCTACCTGATATCTATCTTCGAAAATATCGTCGCATCCTTCAACTGATCGAAGAGGTCATCAATCATCAACAAAGGGTACTTGTTCTTAATAGTTACTTTGTTTAACTATCTGAAATCAATACACTGCCTCAACATTCAGTCCTTCTTCTTCACAAACAAGATTAAGGCACCCCAAGGTGACATTCTTGGGTGTATGTACCCCTTCTTCAGAAGCTCTTCAATCTACAATTGCAACTCTTTCATCTCCAGTGTACTCATTCTATAAGAAGCTTTCGACACTGGAGTTGCTCCATGAATTAAGTTTACAGAGAAGTCAATATCCTCTCCTCGAAGGTAGTCCGAGTACCTTCTAAAATACATATTTAAACTTTCTTATTACCGCATGGTATCCAATCCTTGAGACCTCCTCCTTAGATGCTTCCTCCATATTGGCTGCAAACAACTGACAACCTTTCCTGTAGTATTTCTTCAACTATAATGATGAAATTTCTCTGATAGCAGCAACTCTAGGAATTCCTTGGACTGATTTATGATTCCCTTCCTCATCCAGGCAAGTGAATGTCTTGCTATGATAGTCTAGGATGTCATGGTGCTGGTCCATCTAGTCCATCCCAATTAAATAGTCATAAGAGCCTAAAGGCAAAATATTCAATTCAGCCTTAGTGCTCATTCCATTCATGTCCACAGGACAGGACTTAACCAACTCAGTGACTTTCCTCTTGGTTCCTATAGCCAACTTCACTAACCAATACTTTTCATGTTTTCTTCTCATCAAATGAAAAATTTCCACCACTCTAGGATATATATAACTATGGCTATCCCTTGAATCAATTAAAATAGTAATTGGTTGGTTTTTAATCATACCTTCCACTTCAATCATGTGCGACTCAAATTCAGCTTGCTTGTTGTCCAGGGCCTCATAGATCCTTGGCATTCTACTTCCCATGTCCTTCATTGTTTCATCCTGAAATATTTGTACCTATGGTTTCCTTTACAACCCCAACACTCCATAGGTGTCTGTCCTGAAATTTGTCCACCCACTTCAACCTTCCTGGGCTCTCTAAAAGATGGCTGTCCCCGAGGACTATTTCTAAAAAAGGAGGGCTTGCTTCCCTTTTGTCTCTGCTCTTTCTTGAACTTCTTCTTGTCTTCCCAAACCTTCTGGAAGGTAGGATTTTCTTTTTGTTGTTCATATAAGCATTTTTCCCTCCTGATCGTCTCTTCCATGGTTTTTGGGTCATCATACTGAATCTTGTCCCCAATGGAAGGTGGTAATCCACTTAGATACCTTTGAATCTTGATAGTCTCATATTTGATGAATGGAACATACTTTAGCAATTCCAGGAACCTACTTTCATACTCATCAATGGTCATGCTGCCTAGATTGAGTTCAAAGAAATCCTTCATCTTTTTGTCATAGTATCTTTTAGTCAAGTATTTCTTTTCGAAATATCTCTTGAATTATTTCCAAGTGATATCTTTCTCTCTAATGTGTTGTGCCTGCACAAGCTGATCCTACCACATGGATGCTTTTCCTTTAAGTTGATACATTGCAATTCTTCCTTATACATGAGAGGAATAATCCTACAGTTGGAAATATTTCCTCATGCGAAGCAACCATGTTTCAACATCTTCCTCCTTCTTGTGTTCTCTGTCAAACGTAAGAGGCTTAGTATTATTCATTTCGCCCTTCAGTTCATCCATTACAGATCTCCTGTGCTTTCTGGTAGGAGATGGGCTTGAACTGCTATGTGCCCTTCTGTTGGAGTGACTTTGGGAGTGATGATGGTGTCTACCAACACTCCTTGATCTTCTCCTCTTAGAAGTTTGGTGACTCCCTATTCTGCTCTAGTCACCCTCCTTTTCTAATTTTTTTTCAATCCTATTCAGTCTCCTTAGCAACTTCAAGTTGAATTCTCCCTATTGATCCTTGGCTTTCATGAGCTTTCGGCTATCATCTCAATGAGTTTGGGCATCCCTCTATAATATTTCAATGATTTTCATCATATGCCCTTCCTGATCCATCTCTTTTCCGTGTCCATTGGATTTTGATCCTTCGACTCCCAAGTGGAATTCCATTCCTTCTCTTTCATTTTCTGCACTGAAGGAAATTCATGCCTCTTCCATTTATTTTCACTTGGTGACAACTCTGATTTGTTATGGCCCTAATCAACTTCTACAATCACAATGTGCAGACAACCAGAATTTGTCAGGCCATCTTTCCTTAAAAAATTCCACACATTCAAAACCAACCCGATTTTAAGAAAATGTTTTGACTTCATGAATCTTTTGATCTCTACTCAGCTATGTAACTTTCAGGCAATAGCCCCTTCTTTCTTAGTACCTAGCTCATGCGATCACAGTCTGTGACCGAAAGCTAGTCCACTATCTCTCGAGTTCTCGTTACCAAACTCACAAGATCGGGTGGATCAATGGTCCACATCTACATGACATCCAATAGTTGGAACCCATTGTGGTCTTTCTGTCCTCAAAGTTTTCGGGACTTTGGGACTTCAGACCTTGGGATTTCAAGACTTCATACCTCGAGATTTCCCACACTTGTTTCCTCCCAATATTCTGACATCCAAAATTATGATTTATTTTACCCTCCGGGCCCACATAGTACAACTGTCACCAACTAAGGTGGTGGCATGTGGCAGGTCTAGGAAGATCCACATCACCTTCGACGATGTCATAGGGTCCCACCATGTTCACTTTTATTTTCGGGACTTCAAGTTTCATGAGTTTGTGCATCGACACATCTCTCTTTTCCCAATAGACGAAATCACGAAATCGTGATTTACCTTTTGCTTGATCCAAGGATCAAGTTTTCTTCCTCTGATCTACGGTGTAAATTGTTTTGGGACTTTGCAGTTTCGGGCATCAAGATTTCGTGCATCAACACACCTTGCTTTTCCTGATAGCCAAATCCATGAAAGGTTTCTAGGATAACTCTCTTGCACCGTCCTCAAATATGATGGTCGTGAGGGATCTCCTTTCCTCCCGATCAGATCCAATGACTCCAACACTTCATGCATTGATCTCTCTCTCTCTCTCTCTCTGTCCAAATACCACACCGACTGTAATTTTGTAACAGGATGAAGCAACCCCTTGGCACTCAGAAATAATCTGAGGTTCGAAATTAGTCCCTCCAGGCACAATTTCTATCTGAAACCTCGGGTCCAATAACCCCTTATCTTTCCCATCTAGGCTCAGTGTTGAAAACCTTGGCTCTAATACCATATTGTAACATACCCGACCATCAACCCCACAACCAGGCAAACACTACTACGTGGAACATTCTCATACTTATGTATAAAACATGCTTATTAAATCTAATTCATAGATTTAACCAAACAAAACAGAGTAAGCACATGATTACTACTAATATACATCACCAAGGACATTAACAATAACTCATATACGCAACAGAATACATGATAACATATAAGCATCACAGGCATGCAGAACATAATATTAAGCATAATCAGATACTTATCTTTGAAATTGTGGTAATTCCACCAACTGCGTGAAGACCTTCCACGAACCTCCTAGCCTTAGGCTACGCTGCTCATCACTCTTAGCAGTAGGTCACCCCCAAGCTGGAACTAAGCTCCACCGGGCAAGGGAATCCTAGGCTAGGCAAGGTCAATGGATGAGTCACAAAGGAAGGATTATCTCCTAGGAGTCACTTACGCCCACTGCTCACAGACTCTCATTCCCCACATGCCTGTCCCACCCCAGGATTATACACCTTCACTATCACCAAGATATCCCTTCGGCTGCTAAACCTCCCTTGCCTTGGGCTTCAACAACAAACCAGACAAGAAGTCTTAGAGCTTTGTAGTAGCTACAAAACCCCTTCTAGGAGTTCTTACTTCCTCATCCCACTCTCTCACCTGGAGAGAGTTTCTCACAGGTTTGGAAACTTGTTCTTTAGACCAATTCCAACATAGTGAGGAAACAACAAAAAGGCTCAACAATGCAAAGTCAATGGCAGCAACCTCCCACAGTCAAGAACTGCACTGCCACAACGGTCACCAGAATAACACAACACGACCCAAGCGAATTTGGGTTTCTCAATCATGCAACACAGAATGGGTTCACGGTTATGGTTTCAAAGATGTGTGAGGGTGTACAAAGTTCACACGCATAGGCTTATTGGTTTAGTAAGGATTGCCCATCACAAACACTGAAAAACAAAGGTCAATCCTCAGCACTCGCAAGTTCAAACGGAGGACGGAGAGTGGGAGATCTCCCCCAACATGACTCACTTCTCCAGTTTTAAGTACATGTGCCCAGGTCGACACCTGTCTCCTCGGGGTTGCATGCTCCCCATTTTTCACACATTCCCCTTCCTAGGAACTTAGAAATAAACATAACATTTACACAACTTTGAAGTAATATTGAAATATTATTCCCATGGACTTAAGCTCCTAAGCTTAGCCCCTCTTCCCAACATTTCATCCCCCTCTCCCTTACCCATAATTTGTGGAAGATTAGTCCCCCATCACTCATTCATCATGGTTGGCCCACACACAGAGATGTTTTTATATTAATAATGTGCATCATTACATGTACAAAAATCAGTCTCTTGGCCTTCAACACTTAGTCTCTATGGCCTAATAAACACATAAGCCCACCAACTTATATAAACTTGGCTCACCAGCCTATACAACATAATTACAATTCATAATGAAATTGGGGCACGTCCTTGGGGTATTACACTTCCCCTCCATCCTTTCTCCTTATGCAACCCTTTCTCTTTCCCTTTGTGATATGTTGGTTGCAAGAAGCTAATGTGGGATTGATGCACTTGGAGCCACAACAGAGAAGCCCGAACTCGGTTCATGGAGTGGTTTCCAACAAAGGTTGTAATCCTTTTTTTATTGAAATTGAATAAAAGAGTTCATGATTGTCCCAAAACCCTATGTTTACATGATTTTTTTATTTTTTTCATTTATATCTATGCCTAAACTTTTAAAGTGATTAGAAGAGATTGCATATGTTGTTGCATTGTATTCCTAACTGTTTGCAGGTCATCTTTGGGAGGAGACTTGTGATCTAGGAGGAGAAAACAAGCAAAAGAGGTCAACACTAACCATAAAGACTAAAGGTGCACTCATTAACTCTCTTTCCTTTCTCTCTCATCACTTAGTTTAGTTGGTTTTGGGGTAGATTAATGGTAGATCAAATTTTTAAGGTATTTATCGCTCTGCCTTTACCTTAGACCCAATATAGGGGGGATTTCCCTGTAGCACACATGATTGAGATCATGTCAGGCATGACCTCATGTTAGGTCCTCATCCCCCTATGTGAAGGCCTGAACCCCCTACCCAACATCCTCCTAATGCAGAGAGATTGCAACAGGTAAAGTTAGCCATTTCATCATCAACTCGTAGCCTAGTGCAACACAATATATTTGTTGCACTATCTGGGCAGGAGGTGTCGGCCAGTGACATTGATAGAGGGGTTGGAGGTTCAATATGCATGACATATTATAGTGAGGAGAGGGAACATTGACATAACAACCATCCATGTAAACCTCATGGATGCTCAAGCTGCAGACATACATGATATGGGCTTGGGAATGATTTTAAGGATTGAAATTTATTTTAAAATGTAGAAACCTTGGCGAATATTACTAATCCTTCATATGACAACTATAAATGTTTGGCGATATTTTTATAAAAATATTCAAATTTATAAGGATTTTATATAGCTTGTATAAAATTTTGGCGATTTTTAGGGTAAAATAATTTTACCCTATAGAATTTGGGCAAATAATTTTTAGAATGGAGAATCTTTTTTTGGGAAAAAACATGGAAAATTATCCCTTGAGTGAAATTTAGCCTCTAAAATCGTCCTTATATGGGCCTATAGATCCCAATGTACAAAATAGTTTCATGGAGGAGGTTAGTATTGTAACACTCTTTATGTTCTTCATCGTTATGTGTATCTATATTTATTTTGTATTATGTGTATTTATATCGATATTTTATTTATGTTGTTTTGCAGTTGTTACATACTATCAATAGACCCTATATTCCGATGGATGCATCAGTTCCTAGACCCACCAGTGATGTGGAAGTAGAGGAAGCTCGTTCATTGGGTGCAACCCCATACGCAGGTATGTGTCACATATGATAAATTCACCATGGTCATTTCTTTATTTTATGGCATCCTAAAATTTTTAATTTTATTGTTTTTCTACAACATTTGGGACTAGGTGGTGTCGAGGAATTTCGATCTAGGATGGACAAGTCACCTACATCACATGTATAATGTGTAGAGTTAAATATCATATAATTCTCAAATTTTTTGTGTTTATGTTTTTGAATTTTACTAGTTGGTACTAATAGTTCAATTTTATTAATATGTATGCAGGATGTGGAGATATTTGATAGCTATAGTACTATTACACTCCCTAAGCACCTATGTGTTTCTTCTAGGTTACCTTTCTCTAGGCCTAGGGAGTTGCATTCACTTGTACATCTTATGGGGGTCCATATTTTCCCACCATCATCATTTCCATCCACCCCATCGACCGAGACTGCCATAGTAGAGGTTGTCTTGGAGCAGGTTCTAGAACCTAGTGCTCCATCTTCCAGTGAATCTCCATTGGGGCTTGAGATATTCACGGTGATATAATGAATTGATGATAATTTTTAATGTTTCATGAATTTGATTTTACCCATATTTGTTTAATTTTCTTGTGTTATTGGATAAATCCGTGAGTGCGGACACAAACTGATCTCCCTAGATCCACCTGGATCTAGAACAAAGCAAGACAGAACATGACTCTTTCCCTAGATTCTAACTATTGAATTAAATAGGAGGCAAGAAAAAAGAACATACCTTATTCTCGCTTCCTATGGTCATTGTTGCTCCCGCTTCACTCCGGTGCTCTCGTGCAGCCAAGACCAAGACAACATAAACCAACCAAAGTGAAGAAAGCACAATCTATTCAATAGTCAATCTATGTATATGATCAAGGAATTATACAATAAAGTGGAACTAGATTTATGGGAAAGGGACATATTACTGTATCATATTAATGGAAAGTAAAGATTACAACTTGAGCCTTGATGTCGCAAACTTCCTTTCGATGGCCCTTGGCTCTAACATACACACTTGCTCACTTGCATGAAGAAGATCAACTCTTTTGGATAAACTTGCTGAAGTCTCCAAGCTGTTGTTCAAGCTCAATCCTTCACACAATTCTTTCACCAATTCTCCAAAGAATCTTGCTTCTAACTTTTTCCATGATAATTCCCTCAATATATAGGAGAGAATGAATTAGTTACTTGGATAGGAATGATCCCAAAATATCAGGGAATCCAGTACTAGGATAACCATTCGAATGCCAACCCATTCTTCTAGAAGATTCCCTTCTAGAAGCTTCGAGAATTCATTTTTTTCCTTGTTTTAGGAAGAGTTCGCACCCTAGCAGTTCAACATAGTGTGATGTGTTCGCACCCTAGCTTAAGGCATCTTGCGAGAATAGGTTATGATCGCAGCCAAATATACTAGCAGCCTGCGAACTTGCTTCAAAAATGAGTTTTCTTGGAAGAGATGAAAGTAACTTTTCTCAAGTAAAAGTTCTTATGAAGAGCCTGAGTACACCATCATCAATACATCATCACGATGACCAAAATCATGGGTAATAGAATGCCCCCCAAAGTATGAGGTTAGAACCGGTGATAGCCGAAATACTTTGTAAGCTGCATGTGTGTGTCGGGAACCAAGAGCACACCTAATCGGAAACCTGCGAACAATCAAGCATCTGCAGAATATCATATATACCAATTCTGAGGTAGGCATTCCCATACTCAGATCATAGACTGATGACAATTGTAGACCTGGGTCATGGCCACCAATCATACACTGTGGATCCATGCCGTCAAAATATAGCATAGCCACCGGGAATACACTATGGATCTATGTGAAAAATTCAAATTGAGACGACATAGCCACGAGACATACACAGTGGATCTATGTGTTGCAGATTATACATACTCCATCGCAACCTGGACAAAAGAGATGATATCCAGGGTCTTCAATTACGTCGCCCAAAGTATGAATCTAACCATGTGATTACATGTGTTGAAGTTGAACATGGCAGAAACCACTTGATTGCCAGTCATTGATGAAACCGTTAACAAGTGCGAGGGAAATTACCATTGATGTCAATGACTCCCAAGGTACCCTAGTACAATCCACCGAGTGTGAATGAATGAGTTGAAGTCGAACATTCGATGGAATCTTTCGATTAGGGGTCAATGATGTAATACCACTGTCAAAAG
>JASDQU010256295.1:0-12860 GCA_032191745.1 Picea mariana
CCAATTCCTTGTCAGATTTTGAAGATGGAGCATCTTCAATTATTTGCTCGACTATTCTCCTCGATCTTAATTTTATTTCATCACAATGCATCAGGGTAATAGATAGAGCTGGCACATTGTGTATATCAATATTCTGAATGGCCTTATTATTTGGATTTCGGTTAGGTTGCACAGGAATCCGAGGTCATAAGGGAGGATTGTTCTATGGGGCATTAGGAGGTAACTGCTGCTATTGTTGTTGGTATTGGGGTTGGAACTGTTGTTGATAGGGGTTCTGTTCGTGAGGTTTTTGATAAGTAAGATGTAGTTGAGGGCCTCTCCAATATGGGTTCCATTTCCCAGGATGATTCTTTTGTTGGGGCATAGGTACCCATGCAGTGGGATCCTGATAAGGAGGTGGCATCTGATTTGGAGGGGGGGCATTTATATGGCCATATTGAAGTTGATTGTTCACATTATTCCAATGATTAAGTGTTGCAGGACAGAATTGAGGGTTTGTACCTTAACCTCGTGGCTGCCATTGTATTCTCTGTGTTATTATATATACAGCCTCCGCTTCCTCATTAGTTGCCTGCATTGATGCTTTTACACCTGGTAGGGAGGGACATTGGTCAGTAGCATGATCTAATTCACAAATAAGACATACCTGGACATTGTTCAATGTGAACTCTCTTAATGGATGTTTCTTTCTGCATTTCAAACAGAAAATGGACAATGCCAGATCTGATTCTGCTTGTTTCTGTTTGACCTGCAGAGTATCAATTTGTGAAGCAAAAGAGTTAATCATTTTTGTTTTGAAATCTTCTAATAGATTACCTATTTCTGCTCTTGTTTCCCCTCCATTGGCTAATTTATGTACCCTTGAAAAAGTGGTATCCCTGGTAGATGACTTATTCCTTGTACATCCTCAAGAGAATATCTTACAAATATTTACAATTTCTTCATAGGATTCCTTAGATATATCTCCCTTGCCAAGCATATTCAACATATCTAAACAATCATCTCTAACTCCTTTTAGCAAAATAGTTTTCATAATTTTCTTACTCACATCCGGATGTCCAGACCTTTGTATATTATACTAGATTCACTCCACAAAATATTTAAGGGTCTCGTCCTATTTCTGAGACATATTGAATATTTCCTCTTCTCGTTCCCTCGTTCGGCAGTAGTCTTGGTACTTGTTCAGGAAAATCTGCCTCATTTGTCCCCATGTTGAAATATTCTCTCCTCCAAGGCTCATGAACCATCTTAACACACTACCCTTCAATGTAGCTGGAAACAATTTAAGCTTTTGCGCAGTGGTAGTGTAGTCATATATTCTACAAAGAATATCAAATTTAAACAGAAATTCATCTGGATCATTAGTAGATAATCCATGGAAATTTGGCAAGGCTGAGGGAGGTATGTTCTTCATAGGAGCTATCCCCCGTGTAGGAATATTAGTAATAGGAAATACCAGGGTAGAAATAGTATTTTCATCATTTCCCTAATCTTCATTGTTCATTGGATCTTCATGGTAGAGCTCTTCTTCACTATCTCCTTGATTTTCCATACCTGCTCTTTCTCTCCTTAAACAATCAATACGGAAAGTGTCCCACTCATATTTAGTGACTATCTATCCATTGATCTGAAAAATATCTTCGGTTTCTTCTGGATTTTCCCTGTTTCGAGCTACACTTGCTTGATATTCAATATTCTCTAGTGTTGCATGCTGACTTGTTGGTGACAAATATTCAGCTTTAGCTTCATCTCCTGATGAAAACAATGTTTCAAAATGGGGTAGTTCTGATGACTAAGGAATATGTCTTCTTGGAGGATTTGAAGGGCAAAAGAGAGATCTTTAAGAAGAATCTTCTTTGGCTATAATCTCATCAACAAAGGTTGGCCTTCCCAGTGCAAGACTCCTTCCACCATGTCCTCTAGCACCTGTAGGGTTAGTAGTTCTAGAGATACGTCCTCTTGTTCCTCAATTCATGCAAACTACTCATTCCTAAGAAAATAAAATTAATGTGCTTACAAGAATCTATAATTATGTTCCCTGACAACGACGCCAAAATGTTGTGCACTTTAATTGTCTAAATATATAGATAATTAAGGTGTTCAATATGAATTGTCAAACGCAAGGAAGTTTTTTTATTGCAAGATAATTGTGCACAGTCTATGCTATATTATGAAAGAAAACACTAATCAAATTGCAGTAAGCTAAATTAACACTAAAAGAAATAGAATTGAAAAGTTGAACACTAACACAAGTTGCTGACATAGCTGGAGTTCTAATATTTTGTTGCAGAATTGAAGTCACACTTGCATAACTGAAATCACACTTGCATGATTGAAATCTAATTTCCAGGAGTAGAATTTGATGAGTGTATAAGAATCCTGGATTATCTAATTATTCTAAGTTTCTATATTACTCTTGCAGAAGGAAGTTTTGTGCTAATTGATGAAAGGAAGTCTACTTAATTGAAGAAAGGGAATTCACACTTCTATTTACTTTTGCTTGAAAACATATATTTAATCTAATGCAGAAAAGAAATTAACTTTCAAAGCAATACTCTAGTAGTATACAACAATTGATTCTAACTCTCATGAGACACACTGATGCACATTAACAGAAAAGGTATGAACTGTAACAACAAATGTATTCTAGAAATGCATAAACATATAAATCACACAACTGTAAATAATCAAAGCAGTTAATCTAAAACTCACAACAGAGGGGAGTCTATGAGGAATGTGGGCCCTTTCCTTCTCATTAAATCCACTCGAGAATACTACAATAGGTTAGAGAAACTCAAATCACTTATTTATTAAATCGCCAAAATGTTCAGATACAAAATGATTTACTTCACTCTCTATTCCACAACTAATCTCTACTTTTTTTCTAATGGTTACAAAAGCTTTGTTATTTAAAGACATAGACATTCAGTTGAAATGGACTCAGAACAACCTTGAGAATTGAAGATTCTCAAGCTGTTCGTATGATAGAAAAGATCTGTCATCATCATAAAATCTAGAAAATGATATTGATCACCAGCTCGAGCCAAACATGAGCCAAAACATGTAACAACCTTGAGGATCGGTCTTCAGGATACAAATTTGAATGATATACCAGCTTCCAGGATCAGTGGGAATCTGTTGCAGTAGGTGTAACAACTTCCACAAAAGGTGCACAATTGTTGTAGTCGTGTAACAACATGTAGAACTGGCACACAACTTTTAACAGCTTCCAAGAAAGGTGTGGAATTGTTGTAGTCGTGTAACAACATGAAAAACTGGTGCACAACTGTAATAGCTGGTGTAACAACAACGATCTTTCTTCAAGACTTGGTTGTTTTTCTTTAATCCACACATTTTGATCATTAGTTGAACATTCATGGGTAAAATATGAGAAACGCTGCCAACCAAACATGTTAAGTGAATAAGAATACAAAATCAAGGTAAATGATTCATACCTTGGAAAAAGGTCTTAGCAAACGTTATATTAGGAATTTTAGCATAAAAATGATAAGGTGGAATGAGCAAAAGATATAGATAAAAAGGGATATTTCTAGGTCCTAAAACCAATGTGTTCTGAACTTTCCTGGATGCTTCATGAATTTGCTGTCGTATATTAGTACCAAATCGCCTTGCTTAAATGCCTTCTTCTTGATGTGTCTTTCATGGTAGGCCTTTTCTCTTTCCTTCTATACCTACTGATGGAATCCTATAATAAATCTGTCTTCTTCTAGTTCGATCAACTGCGCGAGCCTCTCTTGAACAACGCCAGTGTCATCCATATCTGTAAAGGTTGTGATTCTTAATCTCGAGACCAAATATTCCATCGGGATAATTGCTTCGAGACCATAAACCAACTTAAAGGGGGTATGAATTGTTATCTTCTTCCAAGTGGTTCTATAGGACCATAGTACTACTGGTACTCTTAAATCCCATTCATCTCTGTTCACACTACAAATCTTTGTCAGCGTTGTCTCCAATATCTTATTGAATGCTTCAACTGACCCATTCTCGTGCAGGTGGTAGGGTGTGCTCTTCTGATGATGGACTACAAATTCCTCGGTCAAGGCTTCAATGGTCTTATTAATAAAATGTGTGTCTTGGTCACTAATAAGGATCTTCAGGCATCTAAACGTGGTTATGATGTCATAAAATTTGAATTACGCAGTTGTAGTTGCACTACAATCTCTAACTGCTCTTGCT
Source organism: Picea mariana (assembly GCA_032191745.1). Classification (NCBI taxonomy): domain Eukaryota; kingdom Viridiplantae; phylum Streptophyta; class Pinopsida; order Pinales; family Pinaceae; genus Picea; species Picea mariana. Next base: position 4,201 of record JASDQU010256295.1, read on the forward strand.
TCATCCCATCTGGTCAAGTACTCTGTCGCAGTGATTATGTATCTCGATCCTGTGCGCTTTCCTGGTGGGTTTATAAGTCCCACGAAGTCAATGGCCCATTTCTCAAATGCTTGTAGGGTCAGTTGTGGTGTTAAAGGCATTTCATCTCTTCTGGACAGTTTCCCAACTCTTTGGCATACATCACAGGCTCTGTAATAGTCCTTAGCATCTTTCTGTAAGGTAGGCCACCAGAGGATAGCTCTAAGAACCTTTTGCGTTGTTGATTTTCTTGCATAGTGTCATCCTACGATGCCTTCATGAGATTTTTTGAAGATCAATGCTCTCTCTACCTCCATAACACACCTCCTCAATATCTCATCAGGTCCCATCTTGTATAGTTGTCCAACTATAAGTGAAAAGTCTATAGCACGCACTTCTAGTTGTTTCTTCTGGGTGATTTTATATGTAATGGGTGCCATTCCTATTGACAGGAATTGGACTATCTTCGCGAAGTGATCATCATTATTTCTAATGGATAGCAACCATGCATCTGACATTGTATCCTCCAAACTATTAGGCTCTTCTCCATGTTCCAACCTCGACAAGTGGTCAAGGCCTTTGTTCATTCTTCCTAGCTTAACCATGATCTCAAAATCATATTCCTGAAATAGCAGAAGCCATCTGTATATCCCCCCCCCCAGCACTATCTTTTTGACTAGGTATTTCAATGCGGAGTGATCAGTAAGCATTTTGAAGTGTCCTCCCAACAAGTAGTGGTGAAACTTCTGTAGGGCATACACCATGGCTAACCCTTCTTTCTAAATGATGGTGTAATTAATCTCAGTTGTTGATAGCTTCCTGGTAGTAAAGGCTAATGGGTGGTCAATGTCTCCAGCTCCCGATTGTGCTAACAAAGCTCCTAGTGAAATAGAAGATGCATCGACATGCATGTTAAATTCCTTGCTCCAATCTGGGAAAAAAAGAATAAGCGCAATAACCATTTTCTATTTCAGTGTGCCAAAGATCTGCTGGCATGATTCTGTCCAATGAAACTGGCAGTCTTTTTTCAAAAGATTCTCCATGGGTGTTGTGATCTGTGCATAGCCTTTAATGAAATTCCTGTAGTATCTAGTGTGTCCCAGCGTAGTGCGCAGCTGTTTGACTGAAGTAGGAGGGGGAATATAAAATATAATAGCAATCTTAGATGGGTCTACCAACAATCCCTGCTTACACAGAATATGACCTAACAACATTCCAAAGGGTGAAAAGAAGATGAACTTCTTCAGGTTCAAGGCAATTTGACAATGACTGCAGCTATCCAACATTAGTCTTAAATATTCAATATGATTTTGTAATAAGCTAAAAACAGTCCAATCATCAAAATATGCTTCCAGAAATTTATGTAAGAACTCCTTGAATGCTTCGACCACTACCCTGGAAAATATGGCTGGGGTATTCTTCAATCCAAACGACATCACTGTATACTGGTAGGATCCCCATTCTATTGCAAATGTGGTCTTATGGTGATCTTCCTTGACAACCTAGATCTAATGGTATCCTGAAAATCCATCTGTAAAAGAATATACCTCATGTCCTCCTACATTATCTAACACTTTGTCAGTAAATGGTTTAGGGAATGGGTCATGCAAACAAGCATCATTAGACTTCCTGAGATCTACATAGATCCTTATCTGTCCGGTCTTTTTATCCTGCACCACCATCGGGCTAATCCATTCTGACTCTTCAACAGGTTCTATGATTCCTGCCTCCAACATTCTTTCGAGTTCAATCTTCACTTTATCATATTTAGGTTTCAATCTGTATGGTCTCTTTTTAACTGGCCTTACATCTGGTTTCAAAGGGATCCTCATTTCTCCCATCAGCCCTTTAATTCCCTTCATATCAGTGAACTTGGTTGGAAACAAGTCCTAATATTCATGCAGTAACTCTATGATCTTGTCAATAGTGGAAACATCCTAATAATCTCCAACATTTGCAAGATTCAGTGTTTATTTTGTTCCAATATTGACTTTTTTTATTTTAATTGGTTTTCCAATGAAAGGTAGCTCAATTACTGGTCCTTCTATGTATCTTTGGCCTTTTGTTTCAGCGATGTTCACCTTCCTAGGATCATCGTCTTCGTTAGTATTGATATTGTAATAGCCTTGCAGTTTCTGGAGAGGCACAATCCATTTGTCCTCTTCTTGTTCCAAAGGGAGGCTAGGTTCCTCCTCAAATACTTTATGTCTTACAATCTGTAATGCTTAATCCACTGTAGAATATTGGAGTTCAAACAAAAAGGTAGTTACAAAGTTCTTGGTCTGCCTTCCCAATCTGTAGTGATGAGGCATAGTTATGCTTGAAGATACCACTTGATAGGGGTCGTTTCCAGTCTATTGATGAATTTGTACGCCCACTTCTCTTGAGGAATGCTGCTCCAGGATTCCTCGCAACTTCTCACATGGCCCTTTGGACAACTTCGACCTGTGTACCTAGCTTCACAACCTTCTACTTGCTCTGAAAACCACGCTGTCATCAAAGTGCGACATTGTACCCAGTCTGTAATGTTGTTTTTGTGTGTCCCCCACCATCTTGCTAGGGTTGCTTTCAAGGCCTCATCCATTGCCAACAATCTTTGTTGTGTTGGTATGATTTCTTCAAAGTCCATCAATAATTCTTCTAAATGATTGAGACCATCGAAGGTGGGAAATTTACTTACTGTTGTGTCGATCCAACAAACTTCTCGGGTTAATATAGCACATCTCCTTGTAGATACTTCATACATTTTGTTCTGCCAGTTCTCCGGTGCTTCTTCAGAATATGATGAACATGTGTTGTCACTTCGCCAGCTTAGGTTCCCATCCACCGTAGGATTAATGTATTCCCGTTGTCTGGCTATTAATTTGTATATGTTTTCTAGTTCATATGTGCGGTCTTCTTCTCTGATGGGTTCTGTGTATCTCTAACCTTCATTGGGATCCAAAGGTGTAATGACCCTAAGGCCATCTCCTTTAAACATCATTCTTCTTTTACTTAAATCAACCAGAGTGGAATTGTTGAAAGACCAATCAGTTCCTAACAACACAGGGTAAGGAAAACTATCATCAACTATCTCCATCACCTCGAAGTCTGCAAACGTCCTTACTCCATCGATATCCACAGGGACATGTTCCAATCTTACCAAAGGGATTACAACTTTCTTATTATCCATCCTAATCCTGATAGGGTAATAGATCAACTTAGGTTTTCCCATCAGTGCCTAGGTCTTCTTCGCCATGACATTGACCTCCGACCCTAAGTCGAGGACCACATAGTCAATGCCATACTCTCCAATTTGAGCATTCAGGTGTAGTTCCATATTTTTCCTTCTCTTTTTAGAGACTTGGTGTACTGCTCTATTTAGCAAGGGATCTATATTTCCTAACTCATACTGTCTGATTAAATTTTGTATCTCTTGTACAACACTTTCATACTGAATCAACTTAATACAAGTATATAAGAATTCCATGAGCTTGCTTACCTCTTTTCCTTCTCCTGGCAGAGCAGACTGATCAAATGCCAAAGGCATTCCACATTCTCTTACTTTTGGTCATGTCTTCGATGAAGAACCTTGGTCTCTCCTGAATTATTTTATTGCCTCCTCAAATATTTGTTTTTCTTTCTTTGCATCGAAAAATCATGTCTTCTCTGCATCTTTCTTGACTCTTGATTCTTCTGTAGTCTTTCCTTGGGTCGCTCTATATTCTCCTGTAACAATGCCTCCTCTAGTGACAAAAATGACTCTAAGGTCCTCTCCATGAGATTCAATGTATATCAGTTGCACTTGCGGGTTCTGCTAAGGTCCTCGTCTCTCCTGAAGTTTGGCTAGCAGCATAGAATAATCTTCGATAACATGTTCAAATGAGCTGCAATAGTTGCAAGTGGTACAAGGGTTCTAGAAATACCTTGATAAGTGTCCTAGTTGCATGCAGTTATAACAAATGATTTGTCCCCTACCTCGACCCATACCTCCTCCTCGTCCTCTTCCTCTGAATCCACCATGAGGGTTGAATTTTCCTCTTCCTAGAGAATTATACTATGTAGTGTTTCCTTCTTGTTGTACTTTGCCTTGAATTTTGTATATATCCCTTGACCTTTCATGCATGAGGTCATAGCCCTACAATCCCTATCATCATGCCCCACCAACTTACAGAACGTGCAATACATATTTTTGGTTGTTTGAACATATTTTTGCATGTAGTGTCATTCACCAGGGCAATGTCTATTTCTACATACCTCGCACCATGGTAAGGTAACTTTCTTTAAAGGACTCGGGGCTCCAGATGCCAAATACTCAAGAAATAGGGGACAGTGCTTCTTGTCATGGACTTATGATTTGCATCTAATGTACCAGATATCTTCTCTTTTATCTTTTCCCTTCTCTTTCTTCATATCTTCGACCTACAGAGATAAACTAGTTAGATGACTCAATATTTGACTCATACCTGAGCTGGATTCTCCCATAGGGGTTGATTCTAACTTCATGGTGATCTCCAATGCCTCCTCTTACGAAGAAATATTCTATTGCATCATAGGAACTCTAATGTGTGGTAAGAGGGAAGAAATGAACCACTCCTTGTTCTGCTCGTCTGGGATTTGAAAACTCAAATGGCCTGTCAAGGTCTTAAATCTCTGATCAAACTCCCACACAGGTTCAACTATTCTTTGCTTGATTTATTTTAGTTTTGTAATGCACTGTGACTCTAAATTAGGTTTCTTGAATTCATAAATTAGCGTAGTCTTAATGACATTCAACAGTTTAGGTGCAACTCCTTGGACAAATTTCATGTACCATCTCAATGCACAATCTCTTTGGGTAGTACTAAATTGAGCTCGTTTAACAACTTCATCAGTGATATTTTTAATACTCCACACAACTTCACATAGAAACTAGTTTTGATCAGGATATTCAGATCCATCTCCTCTGAAGGTGGGTAACCTCATCTCATCTTCCATAGATCTTCCTAGGTTTCCTGACTGAATATGTGGTGGACTACTAGTGACAGTGCTTTGGTGACTCTGATTACTCTAATTTTTTAATACTGATGAAACAACATGAGGAATAATAGTACTTACTTCAACAGTCGATGTGGTTCCTGAAGTTTCTGGCTCTTCCTGGTGAGGTTCTTCAACTTTCCCTTCCTCTTCCCTAGCAGATTCTGAATGCTCTTCGTCTATCAGATCTGCCTCTTCTCCACTATAGAAACTCTCATCCCCGTAGTTCTTCTTAAATAGGTTCTCAAGAGAAACTTCTCTGAACACTCTCCCACTGCATGTATGTCCAGCCTCTGTGTCATTATAATTGTCCGAGTTCTTGAACATTAGCCTTTTCCAATCCGACCAACTATTGTACCTTTAGTATGTTCTTCTCATGCAATAGAATCTTGATCTTCAACTTTAAAAAGTGTAAAAATTTTCCTCTGGGTCCCTTAAAGAAGTACCTCTAAGCTTGGCTATAAGACTCTACTCTGTCAACATCAAACTCGGTGACGTACCCTCCAATGGTGCTATCAAACTAGTGATCTACTACTCTTGACACAACGTTATCAACTTTCTTGATATTCTTGATCAACACCGATGTCCAAACCATAGGTGTTCTATATTTGATCTTAAACTAGGTATCTGCTAACCTAGCTAGCCACTCATATAGCTCCTGATGGATTCCTCCAAAGAAAATCTCTTGTATATCAATAAATATATATCTTCCCAACCAATCCTCTGTACTAAGATTAGGTTTCTTGTTCTAGGCTTCAGTGAAGTCCTTTTCTTGATATTTTATCCACTTTTGAATCTTTGTCTTCGATGGAAACCACCTTGACATTCCCTCAAGAAGATTCTTGTCTTGGCAATGAAAGAATTTCTTGACATAGGGGAAGACCTAGGGTTCAAATTCAAGAGCACACCAACAAGCCCTAACTACTGGCACTTTCGACAAAACCTGTGAGGCAGATGTTGTCTCACCCGAAGTAGTTATGGGGGGTTGCAGAACACAGATGTCTAAAACCAAGGGAATACAAAGTGGATATGATACAAGAACAACATAGCATCTAGATATCAATTACCATATTAGAGCTACTTCGCACAACTATCTATCAGATCTAACATAATAATGCAATAACAGTATATCCATAAACAAGATAACACAACATCAATCACACACAACACAAATATGTACGTGGTTCACCCTCTCCCTAGGGCTACATCCACAAAATTGTTATTATAATATATTAATATGAAAGCATATAGTTCTTATCTTCATTCTTAGCTAGTCGATCTTCTCTCTTTCTCTCTTTCTCTCTATCTTCCCTCCCTGTGCACCCAGCTGTAGGGTTTATCTTTGCACCCAGCTGAAGTTCTTACAACAAAGACTTCCCTCACTCCTCAATGCTTCTCTCTCTCACTACATTAATCACTCATAACAAACTTGGAACGAACAATAACAACAATGAAAATGACAACAACCCATCCCAGTTCCTCTTGACCTTTATTTATACATTACAATATCTCACTGACAACCTTAGGCCAAAACCTAAGTGTCAAAACCCTAGATACCAAAACCATAGGTGTCTAAAACCCTATGTCAAATTGACCTGCATTTTCAGGGCTTTGCCAGCCTGTCCTTCCTTCCTTCTCGTGCGGTGCTCCAAATCATCCAATGGTGGCTTTTTCTTCTTATTGAGTTGTCCATGATCTATCTTCCTTGTTGATCTATCATACTCGATCTCCTCGTCCCATGGCTTGCTTTCTCTTACTTCGCTCTGTCTTTTATGCTCTTTTGATCACTTCGACCCAGTATCAGTCACTGTGTTTTCCGGGTAGTTCGCATTCTGTATTTTCTTCTTTACTCTTCTCTTACTTCCATACCCAAGGGACAACATCGTCCAATATCATAGGGATTTTTTCATCCCCTGTAATTTCATTCCGCCAAGTAGGGAGAAGTTTTAAGGGGGAAATATCCAAGAGACCAGCCTTTGAGAGAGAGTGACGGAAGATGTTTGTAAGTTGATCTACTCATTCTCTTGGACCCCATACCTCTACTACCCCCAAGGAGAAATTGAGGTCTCCCCTGATGATCACATTGTCTTTTTTAATAAAATATTTTTGAAACAATGAGTCCCAGTAAGGAACCCTATCTTGATATGGCCCATAAATATTTAGGAAAGTAAAAGACCTTCCCATATCAACACATATTATCTCAACACCTAGGCCTGATTCAAAAATCCAAGAATTTTGTAGCCTGGCCTTATTTTTGTTCCATCTAATTGCTAACCCTCCTGACCTTCCTTTCACATCTATCCCTATGAAAGATCAGAGAGGGAAAATAGATTCCAAAAGAGATACCACATCTTGACTTTCCCCCAGGGTTTCTTGTAATAGAAGCATATCGGGGTCATGAGAGGTAATCATCCTCTTGATGGTAATTTTTGTAGTGGGGCTTTCCAAACCCCTACAATTGTGAGATATCACTTTTATGGAGGAACTCCTTCCCAGGGATTCCCTACTCTAAGCACCCAAAAAACAAATATTTCTTTACCTGCTGCCACATATTCTAAGGATTTATTCTATGTTTTGGAGAGAAAGGATCTTTGGCCCCATCCCTTAAGGATAACTTCTGGCCTAAGGTTTTTTCCTAAACCATCCATGCCCATCCCTGAGGAACCGGTCACCCAAAAATTCTTGAGATTGTAAACAATTGCTTCTTCAATTGAGTCCATGGATGACTCTGAATCCCCGAGAGAAATTTCGGGAGAGGGAGGATTTGTGGCTACCTCTGGAAAAAAAAAGGTTTTTTTGGTTGGGTATGGGTGGTCAAGGGAGGAGAGTCTTGGATTTATAGGGTTAGAGAGAAGGAGTGGAAGGGCTCGATCAAACCTTTTCCAATAAATGAAAGTGAATTTACCAGAAACTAAATTGGTTTTGAAGACATAAAAGACATACATTGTGGGGAGAGATCTAGACGCGATCAATTGTCATTTGAGAATATTTCCAACAAGGGGACAAATTGGCCCCCACTTGTATCCATAGATGTTTAAGTTATTTGTGTAGTGGGAATTTGAATGACTAAGGGAGCCTCCTTGTTCTCCCAATCCTAAACTCTATGCTCCTCCTCCTAGTGAAAACCTCTATCCAAAACTGATGGATAATCCACTTCTCTACAACCCCAACTGTCAATTTATTGTATCTGAAGGGAAGTGGGAACTTACTAAAAATATTCCCTTGTTTATGGAATCTTCATAATCATAAGGGAAATCCCTCATAATCTAGCCTCTATTTGAAGGTATTCCCTCTAGACAACAGTTCCAAGTCCTCCACCAATCCTTCCCATGGGTTTAGTTGTATTAATATCAGTGCAACCACATACTCATCATATTCCAAGAAAGACATATCTGTATTGATAAAATACCCTAATGTGTTCCAATCAATTTGAAAATCTTTGTAGTCCAAAAATCCAATGGAAGACATGGTATTCAAACCCAAATTGGAACTACATCCATGCGCTCTGACCCAATGTCAAACATAGGTGACCAAATATTAAGGTAGACTGGATTTGAATCCATGCTCAAAGGCGAATTTAGAACCCATTGTGCATCCTCAATATTTTCAAACTTAAAATCAAACCAAACTCGAGCCAAAACCCTCAT
>JASDQU010256302.1:0-12003 GCA_032191745.1 Picea mariana
GATCCTTGATGGCATCAAGAATAAATCTCTTAGCCTTGATACTCTTCTTAGTATAGGCTGCAAGAAGAGTAGCATCAGTAGGTACCACAACGAGATGAGTAGTGGTATTCTCCACAATGTCCCACAACTCATTTTCTTGAAAAAGAAAGATCATCCTCTCCTTCCAAGCACCAAAATTTGCTGCCCCATCAAGTCTGTCCTCAACTCTTAGACCAGTAGCCATGACCCTTTTTCTGCTGAAAATCACAAATTCAAAAAAATTTCCCTGTGAAGTGACTGCTGTCCCAACTTTCTGTCTGTTGAAATTTCTACTTCCCTTCAACTCAGCTCTGATACCATGTTAAAATTTCAAACCCCAACTGATGCAAGAGCATTGCCCATGACAAGTGAGCCAGCATGGAAGACAATGAACAGTTGGACAAGTCCAGCCGAAACTTTTTGAATTTCATACAAGATGATGCGCTAATGTATAAATGAGGCATTTATGGGAAGCGCCTTTTGTATATTGTATCATACCTCAAGCAATACGCTCTTGTCTGAAGTAGATAGAAGGCATTTAATCTAGTTAATGTAGGTAGGTAGGATTTATTTCTAGATTAGACAGTTTTAGATGGAAGGAGGGAAAACGGATATAGAAACCCTCATTGTATCATTGTAACATAATCAAGCATTGAGAAAAAGAGAAGAGCAAGCAGAGAATATTGTATGAAGAACACCCATGTACAGGCATTTGAATTAATAGAAAGAAGCTTTGATTCAAGCACATGGTTTGTGTTGTTTTCTCTGTGTATTGTTGATGTGCTCATGAATGTTTGTTTTCTTGTTATGCATTTTCTTTGTATATGCTGTGCATGTGATTTCATGTTTCAAACTAAAGTCTGAAAGTGAGAGAGAATGAGGTTCAATTGTTTCTCTATCTGAGCCAGGAGATTCCTGCAAGGTGTGCAGTTGAAGTCATCCGCAAGGAGTGCGTTGATGAAGGCTCAGTAGTTTAAGTTTTGTGCTCATTCACCCAGAAGTGGAAGTGGGTTGTTGAAGCCGTGCAAGGAGTGCGTAGGCTGAAGAAGAAGTCTCAGTTGTTAATCTGAGAAAAAGGAGATTGAAGACTGCTACTGCAGGAAGTGCGCAGAGTCGAAGGGATTCAACACTTGGGAGTTGTTGAATGATTGCCACAAGGAGTGCACGCAAGTTCCTCTAAAGAATCAGAGTGGAAAATCTCAGGAGGAATAGACCTTTGAACTCACTGAAGGCTAAGTGTAGGGAAGTTGCCGGTGGAAGTCAAAGGAAAGCATCACAGGTTGAAGAGCGAGCAAACGAGTCTTGAGGAGAAATACTTCTTTATTTCGCAGAATCCTCAAGGGGAGAACGGATGGACGAAATCTTTGGAAAATATTTCACGAGGTTCCGAGAGCCGTTGGATCTCCCAGAAGTACAAGGCAGTTACAGTGCAGGCGTGGAGAGGATTTAAAGCTCAGGAGGGGCAGCGTCGTTGATCCAAGTTGGTCAGAGCCATTGGATTGTTCACGAGATCGCCTATCGAGACCTTGTGAGGAAAGTGTCCTAAGTTTGGTAAGGAGAGTCGTGAGATTGCGAGGAGCGAGATCTTGACTACTCCAAGGATAGTGTAGATCCACAGGAGTTGGCAAGTGGACAGGTGGCACCTCGCATCTCGGGAACTCGTAAGTGGAAGGGTTGAGAAATTGGCATAAAAGGTCGCGAGGCGCGAGGACACGAAGGGGCGAGAAGGCTGTGAACCATCCATTTGAAGAGGACAGGTGTCATAGATCTAGAGATCTCGCAACCTCGGGAGCTCATAGGGTGAACGCCCAAGTGTTTGGTGTTCAAATTCGCGAGGCATGATTGAGCGAAGCGACGAATTGGCGAGAGGATCAAGAGCATCCATCTAAATGGGACAGGTGGCAGAGATCTAAGGATCTCGCGAACTTGGGAGCTCGTAGGGTGAGAGCCCAAGCATTGGGTATTCAGAGTCACAAGGACACGAGGAGCGAGGGGGTAAATAGCCATTGGATCTGGATCGCGGGAGGACCGTTGGATCCACACATGGGATTGTGCATCGGGACCTCACAAGAAAAGGCTCGAGAACTTGGCCACGGAAGTTGCGAAGTCGCGAGGGAACAAGGTCGTGAGTTTCAGCACCTCAGATATCGGGAGTCGACGTAGAAGTAACTCGACCTCGTGAGAAGAAAATTCGTGAGGGAGAGAGATCGTGATAGCGTGGAAGTCCTGATAGAAGTGACGGGTGTGGACGGGTCAAGTCACACGTGCGCATCGGAGTTTCGGCACCTCGGATATCGGAGGTTGGAGAACCAAAAGTTTGGTATCGCGAGTAGCGAGGTCACGAGTAGCGAAATCCATTAGGAAAATGTTAGTGCGTTGACTGACATATCGGACCTCGGGGATCCGAGGGTGTAGTGCTCGATTGTTAGACTCGCGAAGTCGCGAGTTCCGATCCTCCGAGGAGTTAAGGAAGGGGATCGTGAGACAAGAGAATCTGTGGGTAGGAAAATTCCCGATAGGGAATTAGGAGAACCTTTGAGTTCTTTGGGACGAGATTAGAGGAAGGTCCTGGTGGGAGCGGACGTGCCCTGGGTTGTGCATTGGCGTCACCAACCCAGTTTCAGTCTCGCTGATTTTTCAGCCAAAGTTAAATGCTCAAACCCAGTTTCAGCACAGTTTCAGCATATAAAAACTTAGTAGAAAATAAACTTTAGAACTGAAACATGATGATTCTGAACATCGTTTTCAACACGGAAATAAAATATCAGCAATATGCAAAACTCAGAAAATTTATATATAGATTTTTGGTCTAACTTTGACCCTGGAAAAACCCAGAAGGGAAAACCAGTGAGAGAGGGATTTTTATTATTATTGAGCTTCTGAGAAATTTCTTTTACATCAGTCTAATCTTCAGCAAAAATACAAACTTATCTCAGAAAATTTATGCTCATGTTCTTCAGAAAAATTCTAGAATGCAGCTCCTCGAAATCTGTACAAGAAATTCGTACAACTATACGGCTGCTACAACAATAAATGTTGTACGGAACTCCTAAAAAATCATGCCTTTTTTGTGTTTGTTGTACCCTCTTTTCTGTGCATTAAATGCCCCTTAAAAATTGTGCCATGCCTTGACATGCGTGTTGTACCTTGCTGTACGAACTGCTGTCCTTTTGCTATTGTACGGACAGTCAAATCTGTACTGTACGGCCTCCACAAAACTGTTCTTTCCTTTTCTCAAAATCTATGCACAGAAATTTGTTGTGCGACCCTCAAGAAGTCCGTACGGTATGGCCCTCACACTCAGCAATACCCTCCTCGATTTCTGTGCTACTCGAATTTCTTGGGAATCATGCTCTTACTCTGCAAATGTTGTCTTCTCAAGCTCGACCTCTCTCTCTTGCTCTCTCTTTCTCTCTCAACAAGAAAATGGATGAACAACCCACAATGGGTGTGCCCTCTTACCCTAATCGACCTCATGAGGGAAGGTGAGGGGTTTTCTAATCTAACGGTTGAGATTAGATTAGATGAGTGGCTGAGATTAGGTGTCTCTTCACTCACCCTCACTTTAGTCATAAAGTTATATTTTAATTTGCATCTCACAAATTAATTTGACTAGGACCCACATTAGGCACTTTCTCCACCGTAGGCGCCTAGGGAAGAGAAACACTTGCCTTGGTACTTTATTTAATTAGTTATTTAACAACTTAACCTTTGAATCATTAGCACATAGTTCAACATTACGAGTTGAAAATAATGTCCTCAGGGTGGTGGCATATACCGAGTACCTTGACAATGTTTTGGAGTAATGAATTGCCTAGAATGTTTTTGGAATTTCAATGGAAGGAAAGATTGTGGGGAGCATGTATTTTTTAGTAGTGATTGATGTTACAAAAACTTTAGGAGGTTCATAATCAATTTGTGGGAATTCTTAGGTGCATTATAGAAGTAGACTTACACATCCAAGCTAGGCATTGGTGGTGTCTAAAGACATTGTTATAACACCAAAGCACATGACATACAATATAATGATCATCACAATTCACCATGTTGCTCACTACATGAGCTCATTTATTTACTTAAGCCTATTGGGTTAGCTCAATTGGTTCAAACAATTATTTCAAGGTGGTGTTTACCTTGAGGTCCTCTATTCTAGTTCGACTGAAGTTAGAGTCTAGTTGAGTCTAGTTGGGTTATTGATCACTATAGTGGTTGGTAGTTGAATTGTCCTCCATTTGGATACTTCAGGGAAGAGGGAGGAATCCTACAATGTTTTCCTTGGAAAAAATGAGCTAAGTGATTTATACTCGAGTATCTACCAATTTCCCACAAATCATAGTTGATATGGTCAAACTTGATTAGTCAAGGAAAATACTGTTCGATTAGTTTCGATCTCAAATCTTACATCAATTAGACCCAGTGGGTTACTTGACTAGTCGATATGTATCCAATTAGTCCCAATTGACTTGGTCGAGATCATTCAGTGAGTTAGCCGATTGCTTCACTTCGAGTTGGATTTCCACATTCCAATACCCCCCTATAAATAAAACTTGGAGAATAAGGAGGTGACATTAGCATAACAGTTTTTCATAATGACAACATCCTAAATATCAAGCATAAACTAAAATTTAACAAACTTTGCATTTGCCAATGGCTTTGTAAAATATCAACAATCTAATCATTTGTCTTGCAATATACAAGAGATATCACATTCTATTTTACCAATTGCTCTAGGTAGTTTCCATAAGGCTCAAAACACTTCATCTTGTTGTGGGAAACAAGGTTAGGAGCCACTTGTATTGCACTTGTATTGTCATAGTACTTTGTAGTCTGTTCTTTGTGAGGAAATTCCAGCTCACCTACCAGGCCGTGGATTCATACTACCTTAATTCTAGCATTCACAACACCCATGTATTCAAATTCAATGATCGATAATGAGATAGCCTATTGCTTCTTACATGACCAAACAATCAGATCGAATCTAAGATGAAATACATACTCAAAAGTTGACTTTTAGTCATCTTCATCACTTGCCCAATCAAAGTTTGTATAGCTAGTCCACTGAGTAGAATGTTGATTGAAGTACATAACACTAAGCTAATACATGTCTTTAACATACACACCAATTCTCGTTGCAACCTTCCAAGGGCTCTCCTTTGGATCATGCATGATCTTGGAGACAAAACTAATATTAAAGGCAATATTGAGTCTACTATGAATTAAATAAATAAGACTACCAACAAATTGATTGTGCATAGTAGCATCAACCTTTAGAGACTCACAATCCTTAGTTACTTTCATTCCCCAATAATATAGAGTAGATTAGGGCTTATAATTTTCCATTCTAAATCTTTTCAAGAGATCTAACACACATTGAGGCTAAGAGATGAAGATACCATCATCCAACTGCATAACCTCGATGCCAAGAAAGAAAATAAACATATCTAAGTTGGTCATTTCAAATGTTAAACTAAGAATATGCTCAACTATTCCCAGTGATAATACAATCATCCACATACAAGATGACCAATAGAATCATACCATTCACATTTTGCACATAAACACTGTGATCAGATTCACAATGTTTGTAACAAGCACCATGCCTGAGGTGCTTTTATCAAACCATACAAAGACTTTTTTAGTCTCATACAAGAGTATGATCCTACACAAACCTAGGTTGTGGCTCCATATATATCTCCTTAGTACGATCCCTTCCTAGGAAGGCATTCTTCACATCCATTTGATGTACCTCCCAACCAAAAATTGTAGCAAGAAAAAGAACCACTCGAACATAGTTCATCTTGGCTATAGGAGAAAAGTTCTATGCATAATTGATGCCTTTCTGTTGAGAAAAAACCTTTGCTAGTAGTTGAGCCTTATGTCTCTCGACAACACCTTCCCAAGTGAATTTGGTCTTACATGCTCATTTTCATTTCACCATATTCTTTCCTTGTGGTCAGGATGTTGATTCCCAAGTATTATTTTCTAGCAAAGCATTGTATTCTTCAGTCATTACATTTGCCCATTTTGTGTCATGTGCATTTTCATGTCTTAGATCATGCATCTCTAGCACACAATTAATTAGTTCAACATTGACCTTATGTTTATGGCCATGATTCTTCCTTGAATCAATAACATCACCGATATCAATGCTGACAACTTCAATGGTCTTTGTTACCCACTTAGGACAATGAATATTCCATGAGTGCAACATATTAAGTCAAGTATTAAACTTCTTGCATAATGAGTTGTTAGCATTAAAACTTAATAATTGCATGTTTAGAAACAAGAATAACGATTTTGCTGCAACATTGTACATTGGTATTAGTAAACACAATATCGAAGAAGTACGAGAGCATCGAACCATGCAAGTTAGAATATGTGTTAAACCCAGAAAAGAGGAAGGAACGAAGAGTCGAAGGCAAAAAGTTTTTAATAGCAAATACATTTAAAAAAATAATTAAAACACCGAGTATTGTACATCTATCCTTAGAAATTGGACCCAGTTCTTCGAGCCAAAACATTGAAGGTATTTGCGACAAACAAAGGCATGGGATCCGTAGTATGCAACACGAAAATGGTTACAGTGCAAGTGGAATAGTCGTTAGCTGAAACCGTCTCTGCATAGTCCAAAACAATTCAGTAGCACAACTTGCACGTGCAATTCTAGAGGCCCAAATTAGTCCATTCTGGGCAGAAGGAGATGACTAGTAGGAAAATGCCTTGCAGCGATGAGAGTTTTGGACTTGATTCCCGAAGATGTTAATCAATAATTTTTTGTCTTGAAATATATCTCTGGGAGCATCAACATATCATTGCTTTACAGTGAAACTAATTTGGGCAAAGTGACTATTGTGTTTACCATTCGTTTTTTTTTCTGAAACTCCTTTTGGTGTTTTCATGACCGCCATCACCGATCTGGGAAGCTCCGTTGGTTATGGTTGATTTCAATTTGGGTGCAGGAGTGGAAAGATTCTTTGCATTGCCATCATCCATTTATGTATTATCGTCCATCAGATCATCTTCTTCCAGCTCAGAATTCATGGCATCAGCTTCTACGACAGGCATGAATCCAACTGGGCAGGTTCTCTGAGCAGCCAGGGTTTCCATGGAATTTTTTGGCTTGAAATATATCNGACCATCTCCTTTTTTTCTCCTGGGTTGAGGGAGATGAATAGTAAGAATATGCCTTGGAATTGTGGAACGTCTGGCCATTATGCTCCAATGTGTTTATTATGTGTGGAGAGAACTGCTGCCAGAAGTTATTAAGAATTTTCATTTGTTCAAGACGATGTTTGAAATGAAAATCGGGGAGGGATAATATAACCCTCCACAAATTATGGTTTAATGTGTATCAATGGAATATCTCCTCGAGCCTTCGTTGATTAATGACAATTTCTAGCGTTTGTGCAGAATGAGTTGTCACCATCACAGCTCAGTAATTGCAAAATTAGAAAAAAGTGTGAAGGTGGCAGTGACAGCAAAAAGAGATTAAGAATTAGAAATTTTTTAAATGCACCAACCCGTTGGTGCACAAAAATAAAAGATTGCATCGCTTTTGAAATGAATACTTGGAAAGGATAACATACTTGTGCATAAATCTTAGTTTAATTCATAGTAATGACAAATATTCTCCGGATTTCCAGACATTAATGACAATCTTAACGGTTCCTGCAGGATGGCTACTAGCATTAAAGCTTAATTATTGCATATCTGGAAACAAGCATGAAGGCAGCGGTGATGGCGAAACCGATTCCAAGAAATACCAAAGTATGGAAAGCGGTCGGGTGGGTTACAAAAGAAAAACAATAGAAGATATACCCAGGAGATGTGAAGGGCCGATGGTTATATTGTATTTCAGTGACAAATATTGGCCGCCAATTTGTATGTCACGAAATTTGTAAATTGAGAAGTGGACCTACGGGTTGGTTGGTTCAACATTGCACTTTAATTGTTCCGTGTCCTCCAAATAGCACTCGAAGTTCCACGATATACAGATTGACAGATGGAATCCAGGGCTGGCGGGTTCAAGATTTCCATTATTTACGAATGGCAATCTCTATGAACTATCTAACATATCTAAAAACATTACATAGTAAACATGCACTTTTATAAAGTATGGACATGAGATTTTATACAGCATATGTGGATCCCTCATTCCATACTTAGGCACTTTTTCGATTGCAGGTTCTCGGACTGGAAAGCTGAAAATTGAGCCTCTATTGTTCCATGTCCTACAAATAGCACCTACACTTCCGCGATATACAATTTGACAGGTGGACTTGCGGGTTGGTTGGTTCAACGTTGCACTTTTATTGTCGCGTACCAATTCCATATTTAGCCATTTTTTTGGATCGGGGATTCTCCAGCTGGCGGGCAAAAAATTGGGCATCTGTTGCTCTGCGCTCTACAAATAGCACTCACAATTTCGTGATATACAAATTCACAAGCGGATCTGTAGTAAATTATTAGTGTTAAATATTAATATTGCAAAATTTAATTAGACAAGAAAGTTTGTACAATTTGGTTGGCTGAGTGATATAAAAGTATTCCGACAAACGGGCAATACATGGTAAACATGTACTTTTATAAATTATGGACATGATATTTTATAGAACATATGTGAATCCCTCATTCCATACTTGGGCACTTTTTGGATTGCGGGATCGCGGCCTGGCAGGCTGAAAATTGAGTATCTATTGTTTCGTGTCCTACAAATAGCACCTACACTTCCGCGATATACAAATTGATAGGCGGACTTGCAGAGATGAGTCCCTATATAAAGTATGGACATGAGATTTTATAGAGCATATGCGGATCCCTCATTCCATATTTAGGCACTTTTTTGATCACGGGTTCACGACCTGGCGGGCTGAAAATAGAGTCTCTATTGTTTCGTGTATTACAAATAACACCCAAAATTCCACGATATACAAATTGATAGGAGGACCTATGGGCTGCTTGGCTGAAAATTGCATTTGTATTGTTCTAGAACATATACAGATCCCTCATTCCATACTTGGGCACTTTTTGGATCGTGGGTTCGCGTCCTCGTGGGTTGAAAATTAAGTATCTATTGTTCGGTGTCCTACAAATAGCACCTAGACTTCTGTAATATACAAATTGACAGGTAGTCCAAGCACTGGTGTAGTTAACAAAGCGATTAATTCGACATTCATAGCTCTCATCCCCAAGGTCAATGGTCTTGCAACTTATGAGGAATTCCGCCCGATAGCACTGTGTAACCTATGTTATAAGATCTTTACCAAAGTTATCGCTAGGCGCATCAGATCGATTTTTTCTCTTTTTTATCTGAGGAACAATTCAATTTTTTAAAGGGGAGACAAATTATCGATGCTATTGGGACAACGCAGGAATGGCTACAAAGTATCAAGGAGAAAACATTACAAGCATTGATTCTCAAAATTGATCTGAAAAAAGAATATGATTGTGTTAGTTGGGATTATTTAAAACTGGTCTCATTCCAATGTGGGTTCGGCATCCCTACAACAAAATGGATTATGGGTTGTATTACTTCTGCTACATATGCCACATTGATCAATGGTGAACCCATAGGCTTCTTCAATATTGAAAGAGGATTATGCCAGGGTTGTCCATTATCGCCCTTACTTTTCATTTTTATCATGGAAGGATTAATTTTGGATTTAAAAAGAAGTAAAGAGGAAGGATTACTTACCAGTATTAAGGTTTCCAGGCTATTTAAGATAATCCACCTTTTGTTTGTTGATGACATTGTTATCATGCTTAAAGCATCTATTGGTGAATGGCAGGAAATTATAAGAATTTTAGATGGTCTCTGCAAAGCTTCTGGACTCAAGATAAATGAAAAGAAAACAAACTTTATGTAGTATGGAGTGAGTCAGCAGACACTGGAGGAATTACAGGTCATTTCTCATTATAATATTTCTGATCTCTCTAGTGGTTTTAGGTATCTAGGTTACTTCTTGAATATTGATAGATACAGAACGAAGGACTGGGTTTGGTTGATTGACAAGTTTGAAGCCAGGATTAACCATTGGTGTAATCAAAAACTCTCCTTGGCGGGGCGTACTATTCTTATCAAGGCAGTATTAGAAATCCAACCTGTCTATTGGCTGGCACTGGCCAATTTTCCTTCTTTGATTCTATAGAATATTAGACAGCTCATTTATGAGTTCTTGTGGTCGAGGTGAAATAAGAAAAAAAAGTTTCATCTCTGTGCTTGGCAACTTCTAGCAAGATGAAAAACGTTTGGGGGTTGGGGATTGCGTGACTTGGGAAGTTTCAGCAGGGCGATGGAAGACAACACCCTCTGGAGGGCTTTAAAACATGATCAATTATGGCACCGCATCCTGAAAAACAAATATTACCCATATGTAATAGTTGATAGATGGTTGCACACTGTTACAATTGTTGATGTCAAAGGATTGCAGGCTTGGAGGTACCTTTTAAAATCATTACACATTATTTTACAATGGGTTGCATGGCGGCCGGGATCTGGTCACAAAATTTTATTAGGCTATGATCATATTCTGGAGATGGGAGAAGGGGCGCTTTTGATTGAGGACTTGATCATTGATCTCAATAGGAGAGGAATTTATTTTATTTTTCAAGCTCATGGTGAAGATCGAGTGGGGATGGTTGGAACAAATTGGTACTCTAGTGGCAAGTTGGGGCTAGCTAGGGATCTCGCCTTGGAATGGGATACCTTTTGTCCTGCTCTTATAAAAAATGGCATCCAACTTATGGAGAAGTCGGATCAACTTATCTGGGTGGGGGGTGATGAATCTAGTATATTATCAGTCAAGAATGCTTATGAGGTGATGGAAAAAAATAAGTGGGTTTATGTGATTGGTGGCTGGAGAAAAGCCCTATTGTCCTGAACATGCCCTTTAAAAATTCACCTTTTCACCTGCCTGTTGGTTGAGAATAAGATTCTCACCTGGGATGTGCTTCAACAAAGAGGTTTTTCTGGCCCGAGTTACTGCTCATTATGTAAGAACAACCAAGAAATTGTTTTCCATGCTTGTGGAATGCACATTTTCCACGAAAGTGTGGGATAAGGTTACTACATTTATAAGACATCCTGACAGGAAGATAGTTATTACAATTGCGGAATGTTTCAAAGCAAGGAAAACGCAATTCTTGTCTCACCCTAGCTTGTCGGTGACAATCTGTTGGTTTGTATGGAAGGAGAGAAACCTGGTGATTTTCGAAGGGCATACTCCAAATTTACAAAAGGTTTCATATATTTCATTTCTCTCCTTGGAGAGTTGCAAAAATATCACGAAATTTGTTGGTTGCAAGAAGTTTACAAATTCAATTGCAGAGTGTGGTGTGGGGGGATGGTTTGATGGAGATTTCAAAACTTTGGGAGATAATTGTGGAGTTGGTAGACTTATAAAAATTAATGAACACAGATGTTTTAAATGGTTTTTCAATATTGGGCCTGGATCCAATACAAAGGTCGAGCTTCTGGGCGCATGGGCACTTCTCTTATTGGCTTCTCGTCTTTCAATTCTGGAAATAGATATAAGGGGATTGAATCAAGGAGATAACAAATAACTTTCAAAAGATTACTTATGAACATGTTTACAGGGAAGGTAATATTGTTGCGGATAGTCTGTCGAAACGTGCTCTTCAACAAGTTCCAGGGAAGATTATATATTATATGTGTGAAGAGGGTCATGAAGGACCTCTACAGTTTCTAAACCTCTACTAAGGGGTTGGCCTTGATATTTCTTTTTCGCTGCTACAGTTTTATATCTTGTTGCATGTTTTGGTGTGTAGATCCTCTTGATCTCGGGCATAGGAAGCTTGCCTTTTTTCCAGGCAGTTTTGAGATTTCTGTCCCATGTGAATTTTGGTTATAAAACTTTGGAGGTATGCTACCATGGGTTGTCATGTAAGCCATGAGATGTTGCTATATGTCTCTTTTGGGCATCCTAATTGTTGATCTGTGATGATATCATTATGTGAACAATTTAT
>JASDQU010256304.1:0-14770 GCA_032191745.1 Picea mariana
CCTATTTTCTGAGTCTGTATTTACAGTCAGTTCTGTCCTTTGAGACTTTCTTATTCTTGTATTATCATTTTGGATCATTTTAATACAAGAGGACAAGCCCATTTTGGGAGGCTTGGTCCAGCAGATGTAGCCTGAAGTGGGTGAACTGCTTTATCATTTTGGGTGTTGTGATTTGATGTGTTATTTTCTGTTGTTACATGGCTGTGTATTGATTTATCACACATATTCAAGCATGTAAAAGAACCTTTATTCACACATATACATTGCAAAGAAGAACCAATAACTTAAACACGTAAACCCTCTTGCACATTTAAACACATGAAGCAAGTTCCTGTTAAGGTTTAAATTTTATGGAAAATGGATACCTTGCACCCTTAAACAAGTACATTCCATTTTCAGATCAGTATATCATTACTATGATAGAGTACTTAATGAGATGGATAGAAGCAGCACCAATAAAAGATTGCAGCGCATAGACAACAACACACTTCCTTTTTGAGCAAGTGATCACTAGATTTGGATGCCCAAGGATTTTGATGAGTGACCAAGTCACTCACTTCATCAATAGTACTATCAAGGCTATGAATGAGGAGTTTGAAGTCTATCATCAAAAGATTACACCATATCACCCTCAAGAAAATGGAATAGTGGAATCCTTTAATAATATCCTAGAGAATACTTTGACAAAGATCTGTTATGTCAATAGGGATGATTGAGATTTGAAGATACCAACAATATTATGGGCATACAGGACTACCTGCAAAAATTTGACATGACATACACCATTAAAGTTGGTATATGGACAAGAGGCAGTGGTTCCATTATAATTCTTGGTACCTATCCTATGCATAGAAACAATTACCAACATGACAGAACGAGGCATGGTAAAAGAAATGCTAAGTCAGTTGATGGAGATGGAAGAATATAGGATCATAGAAGGATTCTACCAAGAAGTATAGAAAGCAAGAGATAAATCTTGGCATGATAGACATATCAAGAGGAAAAGTTTCACGGAGGGAGACCTAGTCTTGGAATATGACAGTAAATTTCTTCATCATACAGGGAAATTCAAAATACATTGGTTGGGACCATATGAAGTGAAGACTATCATAGATGGGGGAGATATATAGTTTAAAGATATAGAAGGTACATAACTCAAAGGAATGATTGATGGGAGTCGACTAAAACCATATCGGGACAGTCGACCTCCTAGTATTTAGAAAGTTAATACACAGTAAGAACATATGTCTATAGTGTATTATAGTAGAAGTAAGGGAGAGAAAATGAGAAAAACAAATAAAAAGAAGAAAAATAAGGAAATTCATAAAAATTAAAAAGGGTATAAAAATAAAAATAGATCAGTGCACATGGAGGGTTTTGATAGAATAGAACTAGTAGAACAAAACAGTGCATTCCAAGAAATCCAGGGTTTGAAAACACTGTGTGTAGAAGAGAAGTTAACAGGTAGAAAGGTACAACGTGCAGGAAACACAACAAAAAGTGAAAAGTGACAATTGTCGGTGCGACACAACTGTCACTTCTTTGTCCCTCTATAAAGTCAAAAAAAGGGGGGAAACCAACCCATTGTGTTATTTTCTAAGGAAAATAATGCATAGTCGAACGAAAGAGAAAAAAAGTGTCAATTTGTGCTACCATCTATCGATTTAGAGCCTGTAGTTTGGATTTCCTCTCCATGTCACCACTAAGGGTTGGAGCTTCGAGCAAAACCAGATGAAACACACAGAGTAGCACTCGGGTGCCACAAACTAGAATAAAAAAGATGCCCACAGTGGTGGATGTGGACAAAATACTCACACCAAAGTACGAGCAGACCACATTACATGTGGAAGAGGAGAAGGAACCCACACAGAAGCCCGAGCAGCTGGAAGAGGACATCGAACAGACGAAATCCAATGCGTCCAGGGGGAAAGGGTCACAACAAGAAGAACCGACCACGGGTTCCATGCAACAGGGCCTAGAGTTAGAACCATAGCATGCAACAGAGCAAGAAGTTGTACCAAAGGGTGGGATATCGTCCCCACAAGGGAAGAAGAAGGCACGAGCAGAGAGTAGTGTGTAGGGCATATAGCATGCACAAAAGGAATTGGACATAATGATGCCAAAAATTCTCAAGGGAGTGAACACTGATGATAACATGGTAGGAGGAGTCAATAGCCTCAAATAATCTGACCATGATGTCTCTGACGCCATAAAGTTCCCATATTTGGTAGCACAAAGCTACCTGGAGAGTAGGGGAGAAGGCCCATCAGGTGCGCCACTATTGGATCCTATGCAATGGATCCTAGGACTGTACAACACTGGCATCATGAACTTACTAGACATATCACACTTCGAGTGCAGGAAACACATAAATGGATTTGTCAAAGAGCTATTAGAGAGCATGCACATAGGCATCTTGTGGATGGATAAGCTAGTTACTATCAACGTTGATCTCATCGCAACAATTACAGGGCTACCCAAAAATGGGGAGAAGCCAAAAAAATACTTAGAAGAAAAGACTAAGGCGAAATCCATATCAGATGAGATCAAAGAAAAGCATGGCACAAAGAGGGTAACAGAGGTGTCATGATCAATGACATCAATGATCATGCGACATGATTTGTAACAATAATTCTCTATTGCAAATTGATGTGCAAGTGCCGAAAAGAATAAGTTCATGTAGGAGTAGTAGCAACTGCAGGGCAGTGCGCAAAGGGGAATTCGATGAGTTGGGGCCCTTATCTACTGAACTCATTCCTAGAAGACTGCAAGGATGCGCAATAATAGGGCTCTGAGTTCCACTATTCATGTTTACTCATCCTCATTGCACTTATGGCATGGAAGGAACCCACATACAACCTGTTCCTGCCAAGGACAGGAAAATGTGGCACAACGCGCTACACATCCCTTCGCAGTACAGTTGATCCCAAAAAGAAGAAACTTAACAAAAAACTGTTCATAATATACTTGAAAGAGATCCAAAATAGAGTCACAAAGACATGGAGGATTCCCATAGAAACTGTCCAAGAGTTTGGGAAGATAGTGAACTTCCAGGAATCGCGCCACAATATATGGCTACAAGCAAAGAGGGATCCAACTAAGGAGTGGTTGTAGTTGAAGTATTGTGTAACAATGCAGGACATTTAGATGGAGGTCCAGGAATGGCATGAGGAGTGGAGAGTGAAAACAATTCCAAAGACGGTGCCATGAGCACAAACAAGGAAGTAGGATAGAATAGTCCCTGCGTAGAAGGCAAGCACAAATGGAGCAAGCACCAAGAGAAATATGGCACAGGGCCAAGAAGGGGGCACCAGTTCCATACAAAAGAAATCCAGAATGAAGAAGAAATCCCATAGTGGCTCTACATAGGGACCACCGCACACAGGGTAGACAACAAGAGAAACAACAAAACAAGTGCGCTCGGAGGAAAGGCAGACAGAGACATAAAAATTCTCAATGGAAGAAGGATAAGGGTAGGATATCGACAAGGATACACAGATGCTATAAGCATATAAACCACAAGAGGTCCACAGGAATCCCATGGAAACATCATTTATGGAATACGACGTGGAGTTTATAGCCACGATAGTAGAGGATCGATTGTCAAATGTGTGGGAGCGTCGAGAACCACAGAGATTCATATTTGGAGAAAATCCAACAGGTGAAAACTGCATTGGAGTAGTTAAAGGTCAAAACATAGCAACAACAACAAAATACAACAACGCCAACGAAAGAAGGGCTATCGGTGGGCAAGATAGTGCATATCACGACGCAGGGGAGCGTAAACTTTAGGATTACTCTCGACATGTTTTTCATGGATGAAGAGACAATGCAAAGGCCGCTAAGAGAGATTGATATGTTGGACTTGGCATTGCCCAATATTCCAACCAAAGCACTGTATAAATTCCAAATGAGCGTCACGCAGGAAATTCAGTACAGAGAAAGATCTGACGTGACAAACTTACAATTGGCATAGGAATACAACAACTCATTGAAGGAGGCACTTAAACAAGAAGGGAAAGAGAAGAAAATGGCACAACAGAAGGTGGATGAGATGGAAAACCAGATCCATGCAGTATTCCAATCCATCTTGGACAACGAAGGAATACAAGGAGTGTTAGTGCAAGAGAAAATGCAGAAGATAGCGCAGACGATGCAACACTACAAGTAATAGATCAAAGAGTCGTAGGAGCGTGCAGTTCCCACAACTCCTCCAGAAATCAAAGTGCAAAGGGAGTGGGACATGATAGCTTCTATAGAGAACATCGTGCAGAATATACACAGGTTGACATAACTACTAGAGAAGAGCACCCAACTATGGACACAACTTCTAGAGTATGGAATCTTACAAGAGTTGCAAGGGAAGGAGGACAAACTACATGTAGCCATGGCATATGTCAAAAAATGACAGAGAACGATGTCACTTCCATAAAAGATCAAAATTGTCACGGAGATGAAAAATTTACAAGAAGAGGATAAGGCAGTACAAGTGCAGAAGATGAAATGGCAGGATCAGTTGGAGCCCCTGCAAGAAAAGGTAGAACAATTGATTGTCGAGATCGATGCAGAAAAATTGAGTGTAGAGCACATCACAGTGGAAGGAGGAGAGCTACTACAAAACCCAGTGACCGCGCAACTCATGGAAGACATGGATGAAAGGAACAACAAGACTCGGGTGTAGTGCCAGAGAATCACCAAAATGTATGACGTGCTGGCACAAGCAGTGACAAACACTGGAGTTAGGCAGTGACTCAAGATGAGTCACAATGTCAATGTTGGGGGCCTGTTGGGTGCAAGCCCAGTTTTGAGGAAAAGTAGAACATGTAAGGCAGACGTGCATGTAGAAAAATCAGCACGTGCAAGATAGACACACATGCAGAAGAGGAAAGCATGCAAGGCACACATGTAAGAATACTTATCCATGCTAGGGTTATGGTTTTGGTAAGAAGATGTAATGGTTGGTAAGACAAAAACATGTATAAGTAGGTACCGAGGAGGTCTAGGTCAGGGGGTGTTGGTCATTGTTACTATGTCGTTCGAAGACAAAATGATTGTAGATCTGATCTATTTTGTAAGTTGTTGAGCTAAGGAGAGGAAATAAGGTAGATCTTGAGGGTTAGATCATAGGTTGAGGAGCCTGGTGTGATCTAATCCACTTCATTGTAGATCTCGACCTGTTTGATGGAGATTTGTAATGCATGCAATGTTGTAGTCTTGGAAACACCATAATAAAAGAGCAGAGAAACCAAATCTTTGTGGACGTATCCCATGACGGGTGAACCACGGTAGATCATGTGTTATGTGATTCAATATTGTCTATTTTCTTTACTGTCAATGATTAGATGTTAGACAAATACGTGAATGACTAGTTAGATCTGTTATTTTACATGCATGAATAAGAATGACAGGATATTCAATATAAGTTGAATGCTAAAGTAACAAATGAAGATCACAGAGTTTAATCCCAGATCCCCACGCATTTCCCAACTGCAATCACCTGAGCGATGCATCCACCAATAGAATTATCTAGGGTGAGACTACACAATGCACTATGTGTACTATGCTACCTTCTGGTGTACCAAAGGGGCCGATAGTTTTAGAAGGGTTTTGTTGGAAACCATGGTAGGTATGAACCTGGGTCAGCCCAAGAAAGGTAGTTAGAGAAATTAAACAAACAACAAGTCTCTGCCACCTCTGTCACTACCGAGTTGAGTTTGGAATCCAAGGGGATGCCTATGTGGCCACATGTATAATTATGAGCTCCATTGTTTTGAGTAATCTTTGTAAAATTTTACAGTGTCAAGTCGGTTTGCGAATTGCCTTTCTCAAGATATAAAATTTGTATCCTTTGGAATTACATCCCATTCCCTTGTCATGACTTGTTTTATTTTGTCTAGGACTTGTGACACTTGTCTTGAGCCTCCTTCTCACTGACCACCTATCATATTCAACTTTACACATGTTCACATATTCTCCTTTAAATATGGAATGTGTCTTTTTTAATTTAAGTTAACTCCACGGTTTGTCTCAGTCTATTGTCACTTGCCCAACCCCTTTGGATTCCTAACTCCCTCTTTAACATTTGCTTCAATGTGTGCCCCTTTTTCTACATGTGTTTATTTCCATAAAATAATAAGGTTTTACATTTCCATTTTGGTCAATTGACCAATTTGTCTTTTTGGAAAGAAAATTAAAATTCTAAATTAAAAAAAATAATAGAAATAAGAATTAAAAATCCAAGTTGTGGGGTATCATAGTTAGGAATATTTATAAATGAAGACCTCATTCATGAAGACCAAGTTGAATTAAGGAAGGAATTTCAAAAGGTAAAAGAATCCAGGAAAGAAGGAAAATGGGCAATAATTAGAAATCAAAAAGCTATTATCAGGGATAGAGACCAGAAGGATAATAATAAATTGGAATTTGGGACACTCGGGATCCTTTTTTAGAATTGTCATGGTTTTCCATGGTGCAAAGGTCCTATGATAAGTTGGATCCCGAGTGATATTGATATTATTTGTCCAGTTGAAACTTGGGAGCGTGAAGAGTCTAAGGTCCCTAACATAGAAGGATTTTTATTTTGGTTGGCATGGAACAAAAATTCCTACCGATGATGGATAGGAGGCATAGCTTGTTATATTAGAATGAACATTTCTCCTCACACTCAACCTCATAATATCGAGTCTCTTAATCTATACATTTGTATAGAAATTTTAGACATCAGTGATAAGAATATATGTATATAGCAATTTCCTATTTTTCCCCTATTAATTCTACTTTTTATAAGAAAATCAATCTAGATAGAAATTGTCCCTATAATAATTTAGAATAAGATATTTATAGTTTGAAAAATGAAGGTAATATCCTCCTACTAGGTGACTTTAATGTTAGGACTTCAACTAATCAATCTGCTCTTTTAAGCAATGATTCCAACCATAATCCTTTATGGCTAGATGAGGACCTTGTTCTAGCTAATAGCTACAAAGGAAGCTATGAAGACCCAACTGATAATTTATTTGGTAGTGAGCTAGTCAAGCTTTGCATCTCTCAAGACCTAATAATTTGCAATGGAGTAATGAAGTGGACAAACTCCAACCAAATGAATTGTATTCATGGACTAGGTAGTATTATTGTAGATTATGTGATATATATACTCGTTTCCAACCAAATAGTAACTTTTGACCTTTTAAATGACCATGAATCTGACTCTGATCACAGACGTTTAACCCTAACTCTAAAATTTTCCTTTCACAGGAGTGCCATTGAAGATAATTCTAATAGTCAAAGACAAATGCTCTTTGAAAAAAGTAGATTTGACCTTTTCTTAAAGGATTTAAATAGTGAATTACATATCGTAACTTATAAGGACAACATTAAAGACCTCTATTATAATTTTACAACTACCCTTTCCACTTCTATTAACAAGTTCTCTTTCAAGGTGTACTATAAAAAGAATAATAGAACAACCAACCCTTGGTATGATAAAGAATGTAAGATTGCTAGGAAATCCATTATGTATGCTTCTAACAAGTCCTTAAAACTTGATAAGATCAATACGTACAAATCCCTAATTAAAAGGAAAAAAATGTATTATATCGATGAAAGGCAAGATAAACTTTCACAACTATCTAAGATCGATCCTACAAAGTTCTTGCGGAAAATTCTAATGCACAATACTAAAGAAAATAATATATGATTCCCTTAAGGGATTGGAATTCCTACCTTAAAAGTATTTATGAGTTCCCTAATGCCATTGTTGGGCGTAGGCCCATTTTGGGGAAAAGCTATTGTTGGAAAGAAAAAGACAATGTGGGAGAAAGACAACTGGAAGGAAAAGCAGCACATGCGAGGAAAGCATGCAAGGCGTGCATGCAAGGAAACCTAACTATATTAGGGTTAGGGTTTTGGTAAGATATTGTAATGGTTGATAAGCCAAGAATAAGTAAAGAATAATTACCTAGGAGGTCTAGGTCGGGATGTATAGGGAAAGGATGTGTTTTTGGAGGCTCTAATATGTAAGAGAGGATTGTTTTGTGAAAATATTGTAAGATCTTTCATATTTTTGTAATTTGATGATTTGTAGGACAGTTAAGAAACTCGATACCGAGGGTTAGATCGTAGGCTAAGGAGCCTAGTTTGATCTAATCAGCCTTACAGGGGTCATAGGGGACTGTTGAGATTGTAAGATCATAAAATGTAATGCGCGCAATGCCATGACTTTGGAGAAACTATAATAAAAGATCTTGAGAGACAAATATTTGTGGAATTATCCCAGGAGGGAGTGAACCACAGTAGATCATGTGTTATGTGACTATTTAATTGTTTATGTCTTTTCTATCCATGGTAAAATCTTAGATAAATGTCTTGATGAAGTAGTTAGATCTTTTTTTTTGCATGCATGGATAAATAACGACAGTATATTAAATATAGATGGATAAAATAGTAAATAAATTAAGATCATAAAGTATAATCCTAGATCCCCACTCATTCCTAGATTGTAAGAACTTAAGGATTGCAGTCACCCATAGAACTATCTTGGGTGAGACTGTGCAGTACAATTTGTGTGTTGTGTTGCCTTCTGGTTTACAAGGAGGACCAATTCTTTTAGAGGGATTTGTTGGAATATTGTTTAGATATGAACTTGGGTCAGCCCAAGTGGTAGGAAGAGAGAGTAAAAACCCAACAAATGGTTCCATTTCCGTTTGGAACAGAATGAGATTGAGTGAGTGGGATCCGTGAAGAAATCGAGAAGAAAATGAAGCTATAAAAAGGAATGTTTAGACCATGGAATCCAATGAAGGAAGAGATCAAAATATGGTTGAAGACAAAGGAGCTGGAGTTTGTGAAAAAAGACAACAAAAACCCTAAAATAACACCACGCAAATATCTAGACAAGTACGTATTCAACAACTTGCATGAAGTATTTTTTTGAAATTTCCCACATGTGTTGCAGGAGTGGATATTGAGGTTGAAAGAAAACCACATGAAAAATCGGATCAAACAATTAGAGTGGAATCCCGTGGAGATAGTGTAGTTACAACAAGTTGATAACAAATTCATGCACGCAATAGTTTTCTAGTTAGACAGTATTGTTGCAGGATTTATCACAGAATTTGCAGTAGACATTGTGAAGTTTTACAACACAACAGAGAAAGATTTACTAAGAGGACCATCAAGAAGGTATGTTTGATCGTTGTATACTTCCATAAAGATATTACTGTATGAAAAAGATGTAATGACTATGGAGTCAGACAAATAAACTTCCCTACATGCATGGGGGAAGGGGGGAAGAACTGACAAGAGCTAGAGGAATGGAGAACGAGATAGATAAAATAAAGAAGGAGGAGGCCTTGGACCCAATCATGGTGGAGGAAGATCATATTAAGTATATCATGGAAATAGCTAGAAAAATGTGCAATGGAGTACCCTACCAATATAAGATGAATAATAAGAAGAAATCCATAGAAAATAGAGAGGACTTGGCAAGTGATGAAGAAGAGGTAGAGGATCTCTGGGCTGTGGAGCAGATTGAGGAAATATTGTGTGCAACCTATGAAAGTAAGACATGTGGTCGAAGGGAAGTAATAGAAGAAAGCACTCCAATCCATGTAAATGTCAGTGTGGAACCCATAACCCCATGTATTAATAGTACACCAGAGAGAAAACCAGTATACATACAACCATATTTTAGTGGAAGAAGAACGATAGGACTAGGATCCAGTTATAGCGCATCAACTGGGGGAGCCAGTTCAAGAAGCATTAGTCTAGGATCTACACAATGTGGAGGTAGTAGTCAAACATAGTTTGCAATGGTAGGGCATGATCCTACCATTAGGTTACCAAAATTTAGGGGTGAGGAAGCAAAAGACCCTGAAAAACACTTGTTTATTTGTGCAAAGATATGGGAAGAAAAACATATCACAAATGAGGACACAAAGTTGGCACATTTATCCATCACACTAAGAGACCGCGCACTATATTGGTACACGAGTCTAGATGTAAACAATACACCGAGGATAACAAGGATGCTGGCAGAGGTAAGAAGACTATTGATAAATGAGTTTCAAAAGTCCATCTCAGAGGATCAATACATGAATGAGATGATAGAGATCAAACAAAAACCAGGAGAATATGTCTAGGAAATTGACCAGAGATTCAAATGATTAAAAGGGAAATTGAGGTATGCCATGACTGGCATGCAACATAGGCATTTGTTTGTGAATTCTATGTTACCACATAAATACCCACTCAGAAAACAAAAATTCCATACTCAAGTAGAGGCTCTGCAGGAAACCTTACAACTGGAAGAAAACCAGTATCATAAGATAGATCCAGCCATACAAGAATTGAAGGAGGATCTGAAGAATCTAACCTTTCAACTAAATCAGAATAAGGGAAAGGAAAAGATAGAATTTGTTTGGTATACCACATGCAAGACAGAAGGACACCATAAGAATGAATTCCCAACATTCGCACAGTATATGGCAGTAGTAATTCCAAATCCCTTAGCAACAAGAGGACCCTGGTGCGAGAAATGTAAAACACATGGGCATGAACCATATCATTTACCTATGATGCAGAAGCACCAGACAGTACCAAAGAATGTATACTGTAATTTTTTCAAGTCAGTAAGGCATGATGGTAAATATTGTAGAAAAATGGATCTAATGAGGGAACGAACTTCAGATACATATAGGGTACAAGAAGAAATTATGACAAGACAAGTTGCACCTCAATTTAATCAGGTACCACCTTAGTATAACACTGCGTCACAAGAGTATAACAATGCGAAGTTGCAATATAACACTACGCAACCACAGTATAACCTCGCACAGTATAATTAGGTACCCCAGTATAATACACAGTACAGAGATCGTGCTGGATACAAAGGTGGAGGATGAGGCAAAGGAGGATTTGGAAGAGGCAGAGGTCTAGTAGTGTGCCATAACTGCCAACAACTAGGGCATTATGCAAGGGAATGTCCACTTCCACCTGCGACATGCATGTATTTTTGTTCAGCAGACCATGATACAGAGGAATGCCCAACATTTTGGGGGAAGATTCAAGAAAAATGGAATCAGAACAATCATAAATTACAATGGATCTTTGCAGAAGCTAGAGAGGATGGAAGTAATATCAACATAGTTATGTGAGGAGGTGCTAAAACAGGAGATGATGCAATCAAACAAGAGTCAGTACAACACTAGTGGGTGAAGAAGAATATTGAGCCACTAAAGCAGTTTGATGCAAGAAAGGAGAAGGAAACCTTCAAGGAGGCAAGACAAGAGTTTATCAAGAAGAATGTTGCATCTACATCTGTCATGCATCATACTCAAGATGCCCCCACATATGAAATGTCATCAGCAATGGACCACACCAGTGAATTACACCCTGGAGACCAAGTAAGTAATATCCAAACTTTTCTGCATTCATGTGTTCAGTTATTCAAAGATCCATCATCTATTACAATCTTACATAATATGTTAGATAGATGTAACACAAACACTAAGGGAAAATTAGACCAGAGAACAGACAATCATCTCCATGCCAGAAGGAGGACAAGTAGAGAATTTATATTGAATGCCAATATCATAGATTTCAACATGGGATATGTTATATTGGACCTAATATCTGTAGTAAATGTCTTACCAAAGAAGACATGGTAGTGTATGGGAGAGCCCACACTAGGCTATTCACATGTCCAATTGAAGCTAGAAAACTAACACAGATTTCTACCAATTGGAAGGCTTAAGTGTGTGACAGTAGATCTGGATGGAGTGCACACTAAGGCATATTTTGACGTAATAGAAATATTAGATGGAACAAAACCTTATCCAACATTTCTTGGGTTGGATTGGGAATTTGATAAATAGGACATAATCAACTTGAATACAAGGAAAATGACATTTGAGTCAGGGGAATATCGATTCATTTCACCCTTGGACCCATCCAAAGCCAAAAGATTTGTGGAACCAACCTGTCTGGATTTAGAATAAATCAACCAATTGTACGGAACCACTGCGCACACAGAAGATTACATTAATCTAACTGCAGATGGGGTACTCAGTTGAAGATATACTGCCTCATGTGCTTCTGATTTAGATATAGGATTGGAAAATTGGCAACAACGCCTACATGAGGTATCTACAAGACTGTGCACAAGAATAGACTGTGCAATAAGATGGGTGGGTACAAAGATAACAGAACCTCCCATTTTTCATGGCATAAACGACTTAGAATATTTCCTGAAGAAATATGAGGAGGAAGTATCAGATAATTAGAGGCTCTTAGCCCTAGATATCGCACATAATTCTACACTTGCAAGATGGTGGGGTGCACACAAAGAAATAGTTAAGGATTGGTACCAGTGCAAGAAATTACTGTGCATTATATTCGACGCGGAGCCGACAAGCAATGAGATACAAAGATATGATGGATAGGGGACACCAGAAAAACACTTGGATAAATGTAGAACACTATGGAGGATAACACCACTAGAGGAATGGCCTCATTACTTCATCCACACATTGGAAGGAATTCCAACAAACTAGTATGTAGATGAGGAACTACGTAGAGGCATTGCAGAATGGACAACATTACAACAAAATTTTATAGTCATTTTCTCATTTGAACATGAGAACCCCAACATGGATTTACCACTCAAACAGATAAGAGGAGTGATATTTTTTGATGAAACATAGGTTGACCTTATAACATAGTATCAACAATAGCACAGACAGATAAATAAGACACTATTGTCATGCTATCATGTGGAATAAGAAGCACTAGATGAAGATGAGATGCACAACATCCATATTGCATAAGTTGAAGGTTAAAGAGAAGTGGAAGGTCCATATCTAGAATCAAAATTTTTTGATGCACCAGTTAGGGTGAATAAACTCAACATTGGGACAACTGATAATCCCAAAATGGCCGACATTGGAGACTATTGGGATGAACAAACAGTGGAGAGGATAACAGAGTTTATGCGTGAGTACAACAACATGTTCCCAACCACGTTTACAAAGATGAAAGGAACAATAGGAGAGCTAGGAGAGATTAAGATACCTCTCAAAACTGAGGTTAGATCTATCAGACAATGATTATATAGACTAAATCCAATATATAAGCAGAAAGTGAAAGCAGAAATTGACAGAATGTTAGAAGCTGGAGTCATAGAACTAGTAAAGGAATCAGAATGGATAATCCCTATGGTAGTTCAAGAGAAGAAGAAAGGAGGCATAAGGATATGTGTCAACTTGAGGAATTTGAATGATGCTTGCCTACATGACCCTTTTCCTACCCATTTTACTGATGAAGTCCTAGAGAATGTGGGAGGTCAGGAAGCATATTCATTCACAGATGGATTCTCAGGCTACCACCAAATAAAAATAGCTCTAGAAGATAGGTATAAGACTACCTTTTCCACAGAATGGGGATCCTATCAATACACGGTCATTCCTTTTGGGATGAAGTATGCACAAGCAAAATTCCCAAGAGTATTCATATCTCCATTCAAAGAATTCATCCATCAGTTTTTAGAAGTGTACCTGGATGATTGGACAGTATATAGTCTATTGAAAGATCAAGTAGAGGTGTTAAGGATAATGTTGGAAAGATGAAGGCTGATCTGAATTTTATGAGAAGAACGAAATGAATACAGATTAGTATTAAAATATACTTAACACATAATAACAAATATACAGTAAAAATGGTTTCTATTCAATAAGGAAATAAGTTGAAACTGTAAAATGCAGCAGAAAACAAGCTTGCTAGAATGGTGGTTGCTTATCTCTGAGAAGAGATGTGATGATTGTGCTCATTCGTAAGAACATGATTAAAATGAGTCCATGAAGGAATTTTTACAATAAATAGGAATGTCAAAAACCCTATAAATCCAAAAACCTAACCCTAGGAGATGAAGCGCCAAAAGTCACGTGGGGCCCGTTTGGGTAAGTTAGTACATCAACTTCCTGGGGTCATAAATTTTGCATACAATATTCGTTTTAGGCACACGATAGCTCATTGGAAAGGTATATCCGATGAATACACATGTTTCCTGCAGCGAGCCCTAAAAATGATGTTTAGGGCCTCAAAACGGCCCCAGAAGTCAAAGACCCGAAAACTAGGAAAAAAAAACTGAACTGGAAAACTGCCAAAATGAGCCAGTTGGAATAGGTGGAAGGCCATCGACATTCATATGGATCACAAACAATGCCAGATATCCCTAAAAATTAATAGATTCATATTTGGGACACCTTTTGGAATTTTATTGGGTCACATAGTATGCAAACAGGATCTAATAGTGGATCCTACAAAGATTGCAGTAATTGTGAATTTTCCACCACCAAAATCAGTGCGACAGTTGAGAGCCACATTGGGAAATACATGATATTACATAAAATTTATAAAAGGGCATGCGCCGATGGAGAAACTTCTCAAGAAAGATATCAGATTTCAGTGGCATGAGGACTATCAACAAGGGTTGGACACCTTGAAAGAGAAGATGGTCACAACACCTATACTAGTATTTTCAGATTGGGAAAAGACATTTCATGTGCATATAGATGCATCAACCATAGAACTTGGAGATGTTCTGGTGCAGCCTGAGGTACCTAAAAATTTAGAGGATAAATTCCTTGATGCGTAGTTGTTCTCAGTACAGATAGTTGATGAATGTTTTGTTACAGGTATGAAATAACTGAGAGGGGGGGGGGTGAATCAGTTATTGTAAATTATTAACAATTTCTCTCAATTTTATCTTTGAATC
>JASDQU010256311.1:2505-15913 GCA_032191745.1 Picea mariana
CTTTTGTTGTTTACAAGAAAATGCATGGTAATAGAATGCTACTTTTGTTGTTTAGAAAGAAAATATAATGCAATAGAATGTTACCTCATTTTGTTCAAGACCATTAGGAATTTGGAAAATATTCTCTCCTCCTATCTGATGAGAATTTTGAGTAAACCTATTTGAGAAGTGTTTTATTATACTCTATGTTTCTTGATAAGTTTTTTTGCTTTTATTTTAATGAAAGTGAATCATATATTACATGAAAAATGGGTTTACATGCATATGTTAGAGGACCAAAACAAAATATTCGATTTCATGCCTAAGAAATGAGAGGTAGCATAATCACATTGGTTCACATTGGAAGATTATCTCTATGTTTCCTAAAAATGGTCATTCTAAAATTTATCGTAACTAATCCAAGTGGATATCGGTGGCCACCCACCTTTTCCAACTAGCTGAAAATAGTTTACTAACAATTCTGGTAATTTATTATTTTCAGCAGTTTTTAACTTCTAGGGCTGTTTTGAGGGCCTAATTGAAGGTTTTTCATGATCTAGATTCTCAATTATAGCCAAAGGCTCTAATTTATCACCCAAAATAAATATCCTCAATGAGACCTTTCCAAAAATCTATCATGCACCCCAAATGGAGATCATGTGCCAAAGTTACGTGCCAAGGAAGTTGATACACCAAACTACCCAAAACGGGGTCCACAAAACTTTTGGATTTTCATCTTCCGAGGTTAGGGGATTTTCTTTATGATAAAAATGCCTTTGGAGCCTCATTGTAAAATTATATTCTCACAAATGTGAGTATCCATCACATCTCTTCTCAGAGATAAGCTACCACCATTCTAATGATACTTTCAGTTTGTATTTTACAGTCTTTATACATTTTCACTCGTTAATAGAAAATTGTGTATTAATGTATATCTATGTTTATGGTTGCATCTATGATCCATTTATTTTATAATATTGGATATCCAAGATATCTCTGTACATTTCTTTATTATATCTCCACTCTCATTTTGTGCCGAAAATAATTCTGATCAGTGGTATCAGAGAAGGATGCTCTTGATCATTTTTTTTAGTGCATGTCCTTGACTAGGTATGAGTATAGCATTTTTTCTCTCAATCTTGTCTCTCTTGAAGACAATCATTCTCGCACGCCCAATAAATCCTCCATTGTGGAAGAAAATAAAAATGACGGAGAAGATGATTCTATAAATATGTTGCTTGAGGAAGCTCTCACACGATAGACAGACGAAATGATGGAGAATTTTTCCCACATATTTCAATGTCACATCTTCATCAAATAACTACTTTGGAAGAACCTTTGCTTTCAATGTACATGTTATTTTTTATATTCTTGTATTTGAAGGTTAGATAGATGCGGATGCCCTAGACAAATGGTTAAATCTGTTAGAAGGTTATTTCTTTGTTCACCATTTTTCCGATAGAAAAAAGATCACCTTCGCACTCCTTAAAGCTCTTCCCCATGTCAAACATTGGTGGGAAACTTACTGGGAGAAAAGTTCCACAAAAGAGTCTAGAATATATGGGATCAATCCCACTTGGGATTTTTTTGTGGACAAAGTAAAGGAACAGTATTACCATGTTGGAAACTATGAGGATGAGTATATGAGATGGACCACACTACCGAAAGAGAGGGGCCAAGTAGTACCAGGGTTCACCAATACCTTCCATAACTTGCACACCAAGATGGGTATCAAAGACTCTGAATGAATTTTTTTTCTGAAATACCGTGGGGCTCTACACAGATACATCCAAATTGAAATTGATTTTCTGGACATCTCATCACTCGGTGTTGCTTATACATATGTTTTTACAATCAAGAAGAAATTTAAGCACCGGAACAAATGAGAGTTCGGGTCTACAAATCCTCAATAACCAAAGTATGATAAAGACGACCCTAATAAATAGCCTCCTGAAAACCAGTCCAAGCCATAGGAAAAGAAGGTTCATGGGAAGATGAATAAGGACACCAGAAAATGGTGTGATTTCCACAAAATCCCCTGAAAAAAGACCAATGAATGTCACTCAAAACAGTCATTGGTGGAAAAAATCAAAGACACGGAGCCAAACCCTGATTCATAATCTGATTCAGAAAATACTGACAGAAGACAGATCATTTCCACTGCTATTGTCGTGACCACAACAATTCAATTAGAAGAACCAACAGTTCTTGAAGAGGGGGAGCACCTTTTTCATTCACAAATGTGGGTGGAGGGGACCCCACTGCATTTTATTGTTGAAAGAGGAAGCCAGAAGAACCTTGTCTCACTAGAGGTCATCAAACAGTTGGGATTGTCAACAACACCACACCCATAGCCATACAACATCCGGTGGCTTTGGTAGGGACAAGATCTTCATTTCAACCAGTAGTGTTAATTTTCATACGTCATCCAACCCTTTAAGGATGAGGTATTATGTGATGTTTCCACAATGTATGTCTATGATGCTTTGTTGGGCCAGCCATATATGTGGAAGTTCCATGCTATCTATGAGTCTTAACCTTGTAGTTTCAATGTTACTATGGGGGGTCATCTCTACAGGATACGAGAGGTGGTTCTGAATACAGTCCCATCTAAACAGTGTCGCAAGGTAGTATCTCACACTACAAAATTTAGCTTCTTCACAATCTGTTCAAAAGGTGAACAAAAGGATACTGCAACCACTACATCCTTGGCCCAAGCACCTTCTATCGAAGAAAAGCAGGTCAAAAAGACTGCATCAAAGTGCAAATATTCATTCTGTACACATACATCTCATGTAGCCAGACTAGTTAAAAAGGATCAACCCTTCCAACCACAGTGAAGCAGGAGAACCATTAGAATGTACACGTGGTAGAACAACTCAGCACCTGAGGACCAATTGGGAATCTCAAACACTATTCATTACTGTAATATTTCAACGCTGATAGAAAACAAAAGAGGAAAGATCATGCGCGTTGACAAAAACGAGCACGTGTGACTTGGGAATTTAACCCTAGTCTCAATGTAACTGCAATAAGATAACAGTTAGTTTGTTTCTTTTGTATAAAGTGAGATTTTGTATGCCCAAAAGAGGGGTTACGAGAATTATGAGCAAGTAGGAATCTCAAAGTAGTAGTTGTTGCTTGGATTTTAGCTATAACCATTTTCTTGATTTTGAATGAAGATAACAGAGAAAAATTGATCCAATGTATGCTGTGAATAGTGTTTGCAATTTCTCTGTTGTTGTCTTAATCTTTTCAGGAAAGAATGAATCTTTCTATGAGTGTATGTAGCTTTGAAATGATTGCATAAGAATTTAAATCGCTTTTCTTCATGAGTCATGCAAGGTGTGCACATAGTTTGGAAAGTGTGCATTGATAG
Source organism: Picea mariana (assembly GCA_032191745.1). Taxonomy (NCBI): domain Eukaryota; kingdom Viridiplantae; phylum Streptophyta; class Pinopsida; order Pinales; family Pinaceae; genus Picea; species Picea mariana. Next base: position 5,864 of record JASDQU010256311.1, read on the forward strand.
GGTCTGTTTCGACTCATAAAGCTTAGAAGAAATAGTGTAAGAATTTCTTTGCAAGAAGTGTAAAGTCACTGCTGCAATGAGTGCACAGTCGTCGCAAGAAATTGAATCTCATGTAAAGATCTATTGCAAAGAGTGCACAGACCTGGAATTCAATGAAGAGTCGAAGCGACTCCATAAATAAGTTGAAGGACGAGGGTGGAAGAACGCTAGGAAGGCGAGAAAGAATTCTTTTCAAGAACCTTTGTATCTGAGTTTGATGAATTTCCCAGAAAATCAAGAAGTTCTTGGGAGATCGAAATCTTTGGAGAGATCAAGACCGAGAGGAGTAGTACTTTCCAAGAAATGTGAACAATATCCAAGAAATGGATTCGTAGGAAGGATAAAGGTCAAAGCCTTTAAATCCTTTCGTAAATATTATAAGTCTGAAAAAGGCTTTAGCTCAAAGGGAAGATCTGGACCATCCAATCAACATCAACACAATGAGGAGAAAGTATAGAGGAGGAAATATCTCAACCATTTAATCTGAGAGAAAACGGATCGTATCCGTCTGATCAAGGTAAAGTGCACTAACAATAAATATTTGAATGTACACAGAAAGAACAAGGTCAAAAAATTATGAAAACATCAGAATTATCCATCACGATAGGACACATGGCGAGAGATCAACATTTCGCTAACTTGCAAAGTGGAAGGGTCAAAGAAAAGAGTTGTGAGGATTCGTGAAGTGTGAACTCACAAAAATATCACAGATGTTGATCAAAGGGAAGATCTGGACTGTTCATCCAGTTCTATCACAATTTTGGCTATCGAGAGAATGGAGGCAAGGAGACTCCAAAGTTGCGAATCAAGAAATCGCTAAAAGATCATAGTGATTGATAAAAGGAGGGATTTGTACCATAGATCTATTTTTTTCGAGACTTCACAACTCAAGAAATCAGAGGTAAGAGTTCCAGGAATTCGTGAAACCAGAAACTGTGAAGATTTGATCTGAGCCATCGGTTCAAGAAGAGATCTGTACCATTGAGCGTCTAGGGAGATGATTCACGAAGTGTGAAATCATGAGATGCAAAATCACGAGACGCGAAATCACTAAGTTCTTGAAGATTGGACAATGGTCATAGCGAAGGGTCAGATCGGTTATGGGGAATAGAGGGGCTAGCATGCGCTAGGCTCCTGTCGGGATTTTGAAAGTTGGGAGAGTCGAAGTGAATCTCATGCAAAGGAATGATACGTGAAGTAGCGACACACCTTTCTATTAGGCGACTGGTCACAGCCTTAGTCACATAAGGGGAGGGTCTTAACAAGGAGATCTAGTACCTAAATACGCTAAAGCTTAAAAGCGTGAAGGAGAAAGATGTCGGTTCCATATAACCAGTGCTTTGAGGGAAAAAGGGCCCATTAAGTGGATTTGAGGTTCTTGTGGGACAAAGAGTCAATCAGACTCAGTTTCTTTATTGATCCTAGACCGGAAGGTCACGCAGTCTTTTGGAGATAAGGGGGGTCTGCATCAAGTGGTATCAGAGCTTATTTTCGTATGTAGATTTCAGGTGGAGGAGAAAAATAACTTGAAGTTGTATTCTATGTGTAAGATATGGTCAACATAATGCCACCGAGGAGACGAGTGGAGCCACCTTTAGCCAATTGTGTTGTAGAAAGAGATATGCGAGAAATTCGTGCAAGGCTAGAAGCGATGCAAGAAGCACAGAGAAGAGCACCTGATGCTGGAGTGTCAGCGATGTAGAGAGAGAAGATGTAGAAGCTGAAGAAGATGCAGGGGAACACATTGCCGAAGAACACTTGCTAAGATCAGTGGTTAGATTGGGATCCAGATCCAATATAGAGGGCCCCATGTATGAAGGCAATTTGGATGTTGAAGAGCTGTTCGATTGGATAAGGTCCATGGACATATATTTCGATTATGAAGATGTCGATGGGGAGACAACAGTGAGACATGTTTTCACCAGGCTTAAAGGACATGCAACACTATTGTGGGATGAATTGCAGGCTGAGAGGAGAATTAGAGGCAAACATAAGATAAAGAATTGGTACAAAATGGTATCCAATCTAAAGGCTAAATTCATGCCCAAATATTATCAGATCAATCTGTTCAGGAAGCTACAGAACCTGAGACTGAAGAGTATGACAGTCAAAGAATACATAGAGGAGTTCTACGCATTGAACATCAGAGATGGACAAAGAGAGAGGGACGAAGAAACATTTGCCAGGCATATGAATGGCTTGAGGTATGAAATCCAAGATGAGCTCAACATGATGTCAGTAAGGATAGTAGAGGATTCTTATCAGTTTGCGCTAAAGGCATAAGAGAACTTGGTCAAAAAATAAAGCTAGCAAGGTAGAGGTAAAATATCAGCCCCGAACAAATGCAAGGGAGTTGCCCGTGACAAGGCACATAATTCCAAAGACGAGGCTGAAACTCCACACAGTGACTCGGAAAGAGGAGGAAGTTCCTGAGGAAGATAGGGTGGTGGAAGAAACTCTTCTAGAGAAAGAGACAAAAGAGTAATAAGATGTTATTCCTATGGAAAGATAGGGAACATGTCTTGGGAATTCCCCTAGAAAAAGAAATAAGGGGGAGAATCTCACATTTCGAAAGCACAAAGAAGGAATGTTGAAGTAGAGGGATTAGAGGATGGAACATACCTAGTGATGAGAAAGGTTCTCTTAAAACCAGAGGCAGGAGTTAAAAAGCCAGTACAAAGAAACAATCTATTTAGGACAACCTGGAAGACTAAAGATAGAGTATTCAAGGTGATAATTGATAGTGGGAACATTGATAACTTAGTATCCACATAGATGGTGGAGAAATTGTATCTAGAGACAAATGCACACCCAAATCCATATAAAGTCTCATGGTTTCATAAAGGACACTAGGTAATGGCTAAAACAATGCTTGGTTGAATTTAAGATAGGAGGATATAGAAATGAAATTTTGTTTGATGTAATTCTCATGGATGTATGCCATATTTTGTTGGGTAGACCATTGCAGTTTGATAGGAATGCCATTCATGATGGGAGGAATAATACATACACGTTGGAGAAGAATGGTATGACACACATGTTCTTGCAAATAGAGAGAACAAAGTGAAAGGGGATGCCAGCACAAGCATATTCTCATGAGTGGGAAGGAACTCCTGAAAGAAGTTAAGAAATAATGGGAGATGAAGTTTGTTGTGGTGAGGAAACCTAGAGTCATCCTTACTAGTACTTCGATTAATGATTTGCCTAAAGAATTTCAGGAATTGTTGGAAACTTTTTGCGACATAGTGGTGGATGAGTTGCCTAACTCATTGCCACCCATCAGAAGTATCATCCATAATATTGATTTCATACCAGGGGCAAGTATTCCAAACAAAGAGACATACAGACTGACGCCTAGAGAGAATTAGGAGGTAAAGAACCAAGTCCAGGAATTGTTAGACAAGGGTTTGGTCAGAGAGAGCTTGAGCCCATGCACAGTGCCAACTATGTTGATTCCAAAGAAATATGGAGGATGGAGAATGTGTACAGACTTGAGAGCCATCAACAAGATCACTATTAGATATAGATTACCTTTTCCAAGAATAAATGATTTGATGGACTGTTTAAGTGGGGATTTTTTTTTTTCTAAGATAGATTTGAAAAGTGGATATCACCATATTAGAATGAGATAAGGTGGTGAGTGGAAGAAAACCTTTAAGAAAAATGCAAGTTTTTATGAGTGGCTTGTTATTCCATTTGGATTAACCAATGCCCCAAGTACTTTTATGAGGTTGATGAATGAAATACTAAAATATTTCATTGGCAAGTTCGTGGTTGTGTATCTAGATGATGTACTGATCTTTAGCAAGAGTAGAGAGGAGCACTTAAGGCACCTCACACTAGTGATGAGGAGACTACAATATGAGAAGTTATTGATAAACCTGAAGAAGTCCTCTTTTATGAATACATAACTCATTTACTTGGGTTTTGTGATCTCTTCAAATGAACTAAAGATGGATCTGGAGAAGGTGAAACCAATCAAGCAATGGTCATTGCCAATGAGCATGTTTGAGTTAAGAAGCTTCCATGGATTAGAGAGTTTCTATAGGAAGTTCATCAGATATTTCAATGGAATTTGTGCGCCAATGATGGATACAGTGAAGAAGAGGAAAGTCTTTTAAATGGATAGAGGAGGCCAAGAAGAGCTTCAATACACTGAAGGAGAAAGTAACGGAGTGACCAATTCTCGTCTTCCCAAATTTTGAGAAGGCGTTTCAGGAAAGGTGTGATGCAAATGGTGTTGCGATTGGAGGAATTTTGAGCCAGGACAATAGACCTGTTTCTTACTTCAGCGAGAATTTCAATGAGACGAAGAGAAAATACTCCACATATGATAAGGAGTTTTATGCCATAATTCAAGCCTTGAAGAAATGGAGACATTACCTTGTCCCACAAGAAATTGTCTTGTATAGTAATAACCAAGATTTACAATTCATAACCAGACAAGAAAAATTGAATCAGAGACATGCAAAGTGGATTAAGTATATGCACAATATTTTGGAAATTTGAGCAAATTAGCTCCGTAAGATTCAATAATCACTCAATTGTCAGAAAAATTTAATCAATCAATTGAAATCACAACATTGACTCGTATTGAAAATCTAATATTTAATGTAGCCTTAGATTATATGACTAAGATTTTTTATATATCCAAGAGACTTAATGGAAATGAGGTATATTAAATACATACAAACTCCATTTTACTCAAAATAAAGTTCAAACACCTAAGATTAAAAATCTTGATAAGAATTATGACTAAGAATAAGACTAGATTTCATGTAGCCAAACTATATTTTAGAATGATATGTTAATTATTGAATGATATAAAAATACTCCTCAGATTCATGTTTCGAATCAAAGTGAATGTGAATATTTGACATTAAAACTACTTTCAATAATTAACCAAGTTGTTGTAGTATAATAATATCGAGTGGAAACCATTCCAATCACCTAAAAGGAAAAATATTTACATTATTATATTTAAACTAATAAAACCAATGAAACTAAAAGAACTATACGACAAAAATCCTTATTAAAATCAAAAGGACCCTTAATAATATATTATTCAAAAAGAAAATATTGGGGTTGTTGTTTTCCACAACAATGAGTTGTAAACTTAAATAAGTACTACTAGGAAATTTTAAGGCCATAGTTGGACATGTGCCTGGTATGCTTGTTGGATAGACTAAGTTGAGTAATACTTGTTATCTAATTTGTGCAGCTTAAGGCAAGGTTATGATAAGACTTTGAGGGCATAGTCCAGTTGTAGTAGGCAGAGGTTGGTCAAGCCATTGCAACCGAGACAATGTGGTGCCACATGAACGAAGATGATAAAACAAAAGAACTTAGGCAAGACTCTTAAGTCCCTTACACACAAACTCTACCAGTTAAGAAAAGATGGCTTGGCTTAGAATATAACAGTGGAATATTCTTTATTTTTGTCTTATTTTATGAATTAAATGAAATCCCATATTCATATTTTCCATCAACATCAACAAAACCCAAACCTTAATGTTTCCATAGATGAAATTTTATTTTATTTACATAAGGCATGGATATTTAATATATTTATCAACAGAATCCAAACCTTAGCGTTGTGATTGATAAAAAGTTATTTTATTTAAATAAAACTAAATGGATTTGATAAATTTACCTTCTTGACCTTTTCAATTATGATATTAGAATATCCTTTGATAATTAATAATTTGGAACTCATAATAGTCAATGTTTAAGTCCAAATGAAGGAATAATGTCTCTACTGTATTATCAATTGATATACATCTATCATGAGCATAATAGTCTAGTGGTATACCATTATAATATTTTAAGATGCATCCTATTTTGGTTCACCCTAAATTACCATTTGAAACATCATCAAAGTTTTTCTTACCATCAAAGTTTTTCTTACCATTGAAGATAAAAAAATGAATATGTTCTTACCATTGTTTTTTCATTTTCTAAATTTCCATCTTTTATATTTAGAATGTATTGCATCGTTAATTTTTTAGCAAATGTGGTAGTAGTGCCAATTGTTCCAATTGGGTAGATATTTATCTTTTCTGGAAGTTGTTTAATTATTGTCTATAGGATGAAGTTGTATTTTTTCCAAATTGAAGGTATTGTTTCCACAATACTTGATTCGTCTAGTGAAATAATACGATCAAAATCACCACGATCATAATTAGTTTTTGGAAAATACTTAAAGTTCATAATGGATATTCCATTACCCGGTAAAATATTTTGCTCATGATGTTGAATAAGATGTGTAGGGACATTCAATGTAACTATCGCCATGCCCTTGTCATAGGCCATATCAACACACACAATTTGGCGTGTTCAATGCGCTTTGTCTAAATATGCATTGTATATGACCATAATGTATCCAATAAATACTTTTCTAGTTCTATGACTCTTGAAATCTTCAATTGATACTATACTTGGAGATGTCAACTTAGACTTATACATAAGAATTTCATAAAATAAAAAACATAATTAATATACATTTCTTTAAAACTATGTAAAACTTTGGCATTTGGAATGGACTTCAATTAATAATAACTTTGGGATGTTAATGTAATACTGCACATAGGAATTGATCACAATATAAAAAAACTGAATAAACATACATTTTTTCATAGCTATGTAGAACATGGAGAACTTGGAAATTGAAATGGATTCTATTATGCTTATTTTTTTATGCATCATACCATATACTAGTGGAATATTCAACAACCATTTTTACTCTCGCTTCCTTGGGTGGCACTCCTAGTTGAGAAGTTACTAGGAATGCTGCCAAGATATCTATATCTTTGGTCTGATATTCAGGAGTATAATAAGTTAATATAAAATATTTAACACCATCTTTTAATTCAACACTAAATTCAATCTTTATTTTTGGTGACATAAGTCCCTCCTTTATTAATAATTATTTCTCGCAAGGACGAGGTCTTCTCGACATGGATCGATTGTGAACAATCAATTTTGAAAGAATTTTCCTACAAAACAGTCATCCATTATTGAACAATAAGATCTCCTAGATACACTCTCATTGTATAATTTTCTTTATGTATGATGAAACCCAATCTTTTCTCTTAAAGTTCTTCCTCCATGGACCCAAGAAACATATTAAATGTGAATTTTTTCAAAGTTATGTGAAAATTGAATACTATTCTACTTGTTATTTTAACTAAATAATTACACTTTCACATCCATACATTTTAGCTCTTTCATGTAGCATTATTCCATGTGTTTTTGTTTGTTCTTGTTGTTATTTCACTTGAGTTTAAAATAATAGTTGTATATAACATCAGTATTTAAATTATATGATTCAAATGTAAATGACCATATTTACTTTTCAAATGAAATAAAGACAAAAATTTTGTTTTTTCTTCTCCATTTGTGATCCCTAATTGCTAATCCTTCCTACCCTTTTCGGTTTAATAATTTCAACATTAATATCTAATATAAGATATTAAAATATCTTAGAATATATAATATATTTTTGAATCCACCATTTCAAGAATAGAAATAAACCACCATAATTTATGATAGCCACTTGTCAAAGGAAATTGAGAAAGGGCGCATTATACTACTTTCAAATCAGATGGGAACCATCGTTGTCAAAAGAACCACCAACACCTCTAGGCGTATATAGTAAATGAATGGATCTATTTTTATGTGTGCATGGATAATATTTGTATGTTTCAATCATCATTTTCATCAAACACTATAATTATGTAGTATTGCAGGTTTTGAAAAAATGGAAAAAAACAATTGTCCTCTTGTGGATTTAGAAAAAACTTTGCAAGTTGTTGTAAGTAGTTTACATTTTTTCTTAATTTTTTTTTATAGTAGTGTTACATAAGTGTAAAACATAACTTATAGTTGGTATTATACTTACCTTTTAGTATGTGTTAAACATAAACAAGAGTTGGTGTTATACTATCTTATAGAGGGTGTTATATCTACCATGTTGATGTTATCACTTTTTAACCAAGCTTGATGCAAAACCTATTTAAAGGAGTCTCTTTAGAAGATTAAATTTTCTTTGATGAATGTCGATGACTCTATTAATTCTCATGTAGTTGAGATTCCTAAAGGAAGAATTTGTTGTTCAACTATTCGACACAAATTATAGGAAATATTTTTACAATGATGTTATGAATCTTTGTTTTTTTTTTATTTCCATTTTGTCAAAGAAAGTCATCATTTCACTATAGAAGGTTAGTCTTGCTACCTAGGGTTATATTTCAATAAGGATTCAATCTTTCTATAACATCATTAGGACACTCTGAAGAGTATTGTGCCAAAACAAATGTTTTTCTAAAGAGTCTCCTTCATATTCTTGATTATAATGATGGATATGACAATATCCCTGATGATGTCATAGTCAATCCATCAATGTTAAGTTTGCACATGTTTGATTCCTTATTGCTATTATTTCAAACTATTGCACATCAAACCCAAAGAAGTGCAGGAGGTGAGGAAAATAGTGGAAAGTACATGGAGGGGTACAAGGATATAGAAATGGAAACCATTTACAAAATAAAAAACAGTGTTCCATAACTCTATTTACCAAATAGTCCTACATGTATCCTCATACCCGAGAGATGCATTAACAAGTCCAATCTATCTCTGAGGAGAAATCATGAACAAGGTTAAAACTCATCGATAAATTTTTCTTATTTCACTTAGAAGTTCATAATGCACAAGAACTACTTTTATTAATGTAATCATACATGTAAATACAATTGATGTCATCTCAATACAGACAAACTACTTTGATCACACAATCACGTGAATATCTCAACGTCACACTATGCACTCTTATTTGGAGAGAATCTCTCTCACAATTCTAGCACTCTTAGTTGGATTACAATACCGAAAAATAAACACACAAAAAACTAACGCTACATATAAAAAACTATTCTACTCTCATCTCTTTCTGGTCCCTCCCGTAGTTATTGAATATTCTAAAAATTTCATGTACTAATTGGGTAAGGAGATCAACTGTAATGTGATCCTCTAAAATAGTTTGATACTTTTTCACAAAATTTTGACATTTAATACAAAATTTTGAAATTACATGTTTAACAATTACAATGTATCTTTCATTACAAGAGTTATTGTTATATTATGTTATAATTGAATTTTTTTGTTGATGATCTTCCATTTTGTTATCAATTATCATTCTTTTCTCCTAATTAGTTACTTTTATATTTAATGTTTTTATCATGTGTTGTCTACAACATAACTAAAAAATAAATATAGAAATAATTATCACAATTTTTCTCTCTCTAGTTTACTATTCAAATCTAAAAGAAAAAGAAAATCTATAGAAGTAAAGAGGAAAAACCAACCCATCAAACACAATTCAAAAAGTTAATGTTCTTTAGGATATATGGGAGTAATCCATTCTCAATAACCTCTACCCTCATTTTTTTTATAACCTCTACCCAAAACAATATAACAAACACTAGTGCTATCTCATATTGACATAGCCTTTTTCTTTCACTCTATGACTCAATTTTAATATGGTGTGTATGGGATTATCCTCTACTTTAAAATACCTTTGTATTTACAAAATCACTCAATATCCTTTTTAGTATTATTTATTCTTATTTTCACTCCTTAATACCTTCAATTTATTATGTTTTCGACAAAGTGCGAAGATGCTTGTATTTCCACAATTATTTTGACAATAACAAACAATAATTCTAGAACCTTTTTTACTAATCGAGAAATTAAGTCAAAGGCATTATGTTCTTCTTATCTGGAAAACATTTTTAACATAACCTAAATGAATTCATACATACGATCATCTTCTTCATGCTCAAATGTAACATCCCGCTCTGGCGCACTTACCTAACTTATTCTTTGAGGACACTTGCTCGCAAGTGATCTGGATTTATATGATAAAACTTTTCTTTCATTATGATGCATTGAGTTATATGACAGGATGTTTTTACTACCTTGGTGTAGACAGGTGCTGCTGACTCAGTTTCTTTGAGT
>JASDQU010256313.1:0-11961 GCA_032191745.1 Picea mariana
AAGAGTGTGTCACCTTTGTGACACTAAGAAGGTTGAAGATGAAAAACACTTTCTCTTAGATTGTCCAGCCTATACCCATATTAGATCTCATTTTCAAAATATTGATCACACTACCAACCTTTCTAACCTCTTAACTCAACAAAAGTATGGTGATCTTGGAAAGCTTCTCTTAATGTTTTTCGATAACAGAAACAAAATTCTAAAGAATCGCAAGTAATCACTTACCCTCTTAAAATCCGATAGACTAATTAAATCTTAGTGAACGTTAATCATCATCATCATCATCAAAATAAAATAAAATTATATATTACAATTACAAAAAATTATATATAGATTCAATTCCGAAAAAAAAATAAGATATAAAATTAATTGTATTTCTCTATACTATAAAACTAAAACTAAAACTAAAACTAATATTCAAATTGCAAAAAATTCCAATTGGAACAAGAAATGCTATGTATCCACGTAAATGTTTATATATATTTAAATAAAGTGAATGGTGCGTGATACAATGAGCATGGAAAACAATGGGACATAATGGACGTTGACATACCAAAAAAAGATGAAGTTGAAAAAGCTACCAATTAAATAATTAAACCACACTATTTTTTTTGGTTGTTGTGGGGTGTCTAGTGCATCCATCTTTATCATGTGTGTACATCCATCTTTATCATATGTGTACATCCATCTTTATCATGTAAGTAACGTGTGAATAAAAAGATTGTGTAAACTTTTTTGTCGGTATGAAAGATGAATAAGAAAATAAAAAATAAAATAATTATATTTTTAGAAGGGGTATAATTTATTGTTTATTGATAGTGAAGATAATTATTATAAACTACTATGTGAGAATGTGGGTTGATTCATTATTATTATTAAAAAAAATTGTAATTTAAAATGATTAGCTAATAGTTCGTGAGGGGGAAGACTTTCACCCCTGCCATATGTTTTTGGTTTTTGAATCAGTAACATGTTTCCTTATATATATGAAAAAGACAAACTTTTAACCAAACCCTAAACCAATATCCTATATTTTCATTATTGAGCTTATAGTAATTGTGTCAAGTGCTTTAAAATACATGAAACCAAAAACTACTAGCAATTATAATTTAATCTCTTTTCCATAAAGTATTTACACTATATTATTAACAATTTTTGAATTAAATGTATATTATGTGTTTCAACTTTATATTAATATCATGATAATCTTCTCATTCTATATTCTAGGTATGAGTACAGTTTTATCATAATTTAAGTTATTTTTGATTAAACAATATTTTTATAGTTTTGTCAATTTTCTAAATTTTACTAATTTTTAATATACAAACTATAAAATATTTGGTGATATTTTTATAAAAATATTTAAATTTCTAAAGATTTTATATAGTTTCATTAACCCTTAACATTTTCTATAATTTTTAGTTAAATATATCATTAAAAACATGACTCTTTTTTAATTGTTATATCAATCCACATTATTAATAATAAATTAAGTAATATCAAACAAACAATATTTTTTCATTTTAATTTAAAAATATTTTCATAACTAAACCATTTGCATATCAATTATCCATTTTTTATATTTATATTTAGTAATATTTAATAAATTCAGACTTAATATGAATCTAACCTACATCATAAATTACCATATTTCTTAATATTTAATAAATTCGAACTTAAAATGGATCTAACCCAAATCATAAATTACAATCTAACATAATCCATTTCGATAATTACAATCTACAAAATTCCAACAAAAATTAAAAAATATAGAGTATATATGCCAGCTAAAAGTACGGTTACATGGGTGGGTCCCGGAGCTCATAACAGCAGCACAATCTTCAGAACTTGCTTGGCCGGGGCCGGTCGACGACACAGATCTCGTGCTGGTGCCCCGATTAAAATATAGAGATATACGCCTATATATCGCCCCACTCCATGATCCATCGCTACTCATCTCGGCGCCTATTCCTTCATTCCCCGGGAAGAAATCAAGCGGGGGAATTTCTAGATCTGGAGCTGAGAATGGGGAAGAGATTCGGCGTTCTGCTGTGCGCGCCTGATCAGGGCTATTTGCAGAAAAGATATGGCGGGTATTTCACTCTATTTGCCAACATGTTGAGCGAACCAGGCGAAACTTGGGATTTGTTTAGGGTTGTTGATGGCCAATTTCCTGCTACGGAAGATCTGTGCAAGTATCACGGATTCGTGGTCACCGGAAGTCGTTACGATGCCCACGGAAACGATGTATGGATCTTGAAGCTTTGCCAATTGTTGCAGACACTGAATACAATGGGAACTAAAATCCTCGGTATCTGCTTCGGCCACCAGGTACTTTAATCCATTTCTCCCTTTCTTGATCTCTGTTCAGCAATGTCATATTTATTTACAGTGGCTTCAATTAATTACTCACAGGTTTCTTGTTCGAGTCTCGCTAGCAGGTTTTGTGTCGAGCTTTGGGAGGAAAAATTGGAAGAGCTCCAGTTGGATGGGATATTGGATTGAGGAAAATTACAGTCTGTGATAAGCTGTCGGCAAAGTATTCTGGCTTGGAAATCCCTTCCATGATTAGTATAATTGAATGCCATCAAGACAAGGTATTATTCCTTCACAGAGAATTGTTTTTGCATTTGCAACAACATATGATCTTTGGCATTATAAATCACTTGCTGTTACATTCTGACTAAAACAAAACTGTTGAACAGGTGTATAAAGTTCCCTCAGGGGCAGAAATACTGGCTTCTTCAGGGAAAACAAACATTGAAATGTTTTCTCTGGGTGATAACATACTGGGCATCCAAGGCCATCCAGAGTATACCATTGACATTTTGTTTCACCTCATCGATGGCATTTTGGATAAGAATCTTACAGAAGTAAGTTAGAGTAAGGGTTTTTCTTTTACATATAAAATCAAATTTATCATTTTGTTCTGTTCAGATGAACAGATTTGAAGATGAAACATGGAAACTAAATTGCCTGTTGTTGTTCTTCTTCCAGGTACGCGTTTTTCTTAATTTTCACCAGAAGATGAACGACGATGCTAGGGCATCTTTACCAAACAATCAACCTGACAGAGACATCTGGCAAAAAATTTGCAAATTGTTTTTGAAGACTTAGCTCTTCAGTAATGAAGAGCAATATTTACCCAACCTGTAAGACTTTGGGGTTGGGATTTGGCCCACCTGTGGAATTGTTTAAATTAGTGGAACAATAGAATTTGAATCCTTATTGCAGGGTTAATGTAATAGTTAGAACCCCATATGCTATATAAATTAGCAAGGATTCAAACCATATATCATGTTGCATTTGAGAAGCATTCAAGTTTTATATTTCCTAGTATTTAAGATTTTATATTTCTTAGTATTTGGTGAGGACCTCAAACAAATATCATTGGCACTATGTTGTTATGTTGTTGAACTTATTTCCAAAAATTCAAGCATCATTATGATAAATTGGAAACAAAGATCGGTTCGTCCCTGCAGCACCACATGGATTCATTCACGATGACTCATTTCTCAAAGATATGCAGTGAAAATCAAAGACACTTGGAGGTCTCCGTGACATGAACTGGAATTTCAGAATGAAACAAATGCTCATCTTGTGAATGAAATTCAGGAGCAGGAGAGGGATACAAAAATAGCTTTAATTTTGATGGCGGTGAATAGACAAGCTCGCCAAATCTGCTCGACTCAATGGCTATGACAGGCTTTGTTCTATCAATCTTCGATTTAGCAAATTCCATTCTCCTGTAAAGGCTCCCAGGCCTCACAAGAAGTTAACCAAATTCCATTCTCCTGTAAAGGCTCCCAGGCCTCACAATAAAAGAATTCCAACCTCAACATGATCAAAGAGCCAAGGCAAAGTATCAACAAGAAGTGGATCCCAGGCCTCACAAGAAGTTAACCAAGAATTCCAACTTCAACAAGATCAAAGAGCCAAGGCAGAGTATCAACAAGAAGTGGATACCATTCTTCAGATACCATTCTTCAGCTCAATTAAGACAAGTTCTATACTAAGAAAAGTTGTTTATCTTTTAAACTCTTTTGTTAGAATCTATACTTATAGAAAGGTTAGCATTTTTGTTAAAAAATTAATCACCAGAGTAGCAGAAGATGGACTTCTCTCCTCACAACAAGAGGGAAAGAGGAATGGACATGCTTCTAACCTTTAGTGAATCTAGCAAACATGATGGAACTCCCATAAATCTCCAATCATAATCACGGTGAAAAAAGTGCAATTAAATTTAATTTATTTTGCAATTATACATTAGTATTAGATTAAAAAATAAGCACTGTGAGAAAGTGCAATTAAAATTAAAATATGAAATTAAATATATTATGCATTTAAAATAGCAATATCAAAATCAAAGTATAACAACAAAATAAAATATCAACGAGAAAAAAATTTACAACTTCAAATTGGTAATATTGAACTTAAAAAATTATGCAAATCCTAAAACTTGTGACCTCGAAGTTTTAAGATTAAGATTTTTATTTCTAAATTCATTTAACCATTTTATATAACAAAACATGAGTAAAATATAATGTCAAGCAATTTAAATTAAAAAATTTAAATAAATATATATTTTTATAACTTTAGATACCACTTTGTATTTTTATAACTTTAGATACCACTTTGTAACATTCTCAGCTTTTTGTTGGACAATGTCACATCAAAATTTCAACCTATGATACCATTTGGATTCAATGCGTATAAACATAGTTATACAAAATAATAATAATTCATAAACACAATTATAACAAATATTTCATAACAGTAACTCATAATTACACACACGGTAATTAAAATGAGCATATGAAAGACACTTATCTTATGAATAATAACACCAACTGCATGCAGACCTTCCAGGTTCTTCCCAGCCATAGAACACACTACTCATAACTCTCAATAGTGGGTCACCCCCGAGTTGGGGTTAAAACTCCACTAGGCAAAGGAAATCCTAAGCCAAGCTAAGGTCTCTTAGATAGTAGCAAATTTCATAATCAGGTGCCAACTCTAGAAAACAACCCACATGCTTGTCCCACCCCAGGAATGTTGATGATTACAACTGCGTGAGACATCCTCCAGGACACAAACTAAGTGAGTCGTACTGAGAGAGAGAGCCCATGAGATGGGTGTGTTGTTCCTCTCTGAGACAGAGAAGGAATGTTGTGTGTGCCCCTGTGTGGGGTGAGAAAACCCATGAGTTGGGTGTGCCCCTGTGTGGGGTGAGAAAACCCATGAGTTGGGTGTGCCCATGAGATGGGTGTGTGGTTCCTCTCTGAGACAGAGATGGTACGTTGTTCCCTATGTGGGGCGAGGAAGCCCATGAGTTGGGTGTGTGGTTCCTCTTTGAGATGAAGATGGAATGTTGTGTGCCCCTGTGTGAGGAAGCCCATGAGTTGAGTGTGTGTCGATCTCTTTGAGACAAAGATTAAACGATGTACGAGTTTCCTCTGTGCAGAGAGTTGAGATGATGTGATACTCCAGATGATTCTCCTATGAGACACAGTGAGAAAGAGATCTGATGAGTTGGATGTGCCTGTGGCTAAGCATAGGTGAACGTGATCCTAGTGGTTGAGCACTAGTGAGTGTGATTCTCCTGTGAGACACAGTGAGAAAGAGATCTGTTGAGTTGGACATGCATGTGGCTGAGCACAAGTGAACGTGATCCTAGTGGCTGAGCATTAGTGAGTGTGATTCTTCTGTGAGACGTAGTGAGATAGAGATGTGGACATCCCTATGGCTGAGCATAGATGGATGTGCCCCTAATGGTTGAACACTAGTGGGTGTATGAGATCCATTGCTATATTGTACAAGAGTTAGACTTACCTGTAACCCTAATTGTGATGTAAAGGGTATAGGTCGGCCCCACCATAGAGTGAAAGATAATTAATGTAAAATAAATTAGTATGGTAATTATTAATTATATTGTGATTCATTAAGGTTGGCCCTGTTGTGCCAATAGACACTATTGTTGATAGGCTTAGTCTAATATAAATAAAGGTAAATTCCCCATTGAGGAAACATATCACAAGTGTGAGTTTGGAAATTTCGACAAACACGTGTTCTTGGGAAAAGTGTGCACCTCTCTTGGGTGCTAGTCTTCTAGGGTTTGTGAGCACCCTTTTGTGTGCTAGGTTTTATGGTGGTGGAGGTCTTTCTCTTGAAGAATATAGAAAAGGATTGGTTGGGTTTTCTTCCCTTGTTGAGAAGGGTTTCCCATGATACTTCTTGTGTACTTGTGCATGGTATTTCTTCTTGTGATCTTGGTTGTTGCAACAAATTATTTATGGTTCAAGTAAAATGCTAAAAATGGAATGAACTTCATGCTTGAGCCTAGATTATTGAGAAATTAACATGGCATCAGAGATTAGGTCTTGAAGAACCCATTGCACCCAGAGCTTAGGTCTTGAAGAATTTTGATTTTAGGGTTCCTGCAACTCATTGACGGAAGATTTCAGCTCAACAGTGTTCCTAGGATAATGTCAAAGATTATTGTTGGCAGTCATAATCCCAA
Source organism: Picea mariana (assembly GCA_032191745.1). Classification (NCBI taxonomy): domain Eukaryota; kingdom Viridiplantae; phylum Streptophyta; class Pinopsida; order Pinales; family Pinaceae; genus Picea; species Picea mariana. The sequence continues at coordinate 6,521 of JASDQU010256313.1, forward strand.
AAAAACCTAAGGTTTCTAGTCTAACCTAGCCATTAGGTTTTCTAAGTCTAGTTGGCGAGAGTTTGTGAAGAAATATGAAAATATGAAGAACATAACCTTAGTGGAAGATATGCTTGATGGATCAAGAAACTTCAGCTCCTGGAAGTCAAGGCTTCAGATCACCCTTGAAGAAGATGACCTTTTTAGTGTGATACAAAATACTTTACCAAAAACAACTACCGGTGAAGAGAAGGAAATAAGAAGGGAAGAAGACGTCAAGGCAAGGAAAATAATAATCTACTCAGTAAGAGATCATATCCTACCTCACATTTCTAACCTAAAGACAACTTATGAAATGTATGAATCATTGAAGGATATGTTTGAGAGTGACAACACCCTCAGAGCCCTTACCTTAAAAGGCCAACTTCAAAGTACCAAGATGACAAAAAGTGATACAGTTGCTACCTTCTTTATGAAGGTATCAGAGATCAAAGATCAACTAGGCGCCATTGGAGAAGACATATCTGACAGAGAACTTATGTTGTCCACTCTCAACAATCTTCCAAAACACTGGGAACCTTTTCTTCAAAGCATCAGTGGAAGGGAAAAATTACCCACTTTGATTGTCTATGGATAGACTGTACCCAAGAAGAACTTAGACTTAGAAATAGAGGAATAGATGACTCCCCTGATGACAACCATGCTCTTGCACTTCATACAAGGAAAGGAGGGAGATTCAAAAGAAACTTTAGACAAACATTCAGAGATGAGAAGACTCCATCGACTTCAGGTCATAATCAAAGAAGAGATATTTCAGAGATCCAGTGCTTCAGATGTGACAAATATGGACACTATGCAAGAAATTGTCCGACCAAGAAGAAAGGAAGACATTATGCTTCCACCGCTGACATTGATCCAGATCCACCTCAAAAGGATGAAGATAAGAGAGATGAGAATTAATTTTGTAAATGTGTTGAACCTTCACATAATAGATCTAGCTACACAACAATACACACATTTGCAGAGATAATTTGAGAAAGAAGAAGAAGGAGAGAAAGAATAGAAGAATTCTCACTAACAATATTTGAGGAAAATCTTTCTATAACACCTTAACACACTCTTAAATATTTATATTGCATATTTGGAGTCATAGTATTCTCTTCTCCTTGTTCCCACAAGCGATCTAGGAGAATAAAAAAGATTACACATATCCTTGGAAATTTTCCACACCATTTTAATCAATGAGGTTGCCTCATGACCCGAATCTCACAACCCACTTCAAATCCTAAAATCAACCATTAAGTAACTCATTTTTAACCTCAATAGGAGGAACACAAAAGAAGTTTGTAGTCTAAGTTAGGATTTCGAGGGTAGGTATACAAACAACCCCCTATTATCATTTTCAGATTTGAAACTTAGAAGTTGACGATCAAGGAACCAAAATCCTCTAAATAAAGTGTTCCTACACCATAAGGCAGGGGGATACCCATGAATGGTTGAAGGCCAAGGTCTGGTTATTCTGTGCATACCTCCTCGAGTCACGCAATTCTTGGGAAGCATCTAGCCCGTGACCTATTTCTTAGGCCGAAAATATAAATTATGTACTTGATTGAGGTAACTTGGTTGCCAAAAACTAGGATTTCTACCCATGTGGTGGTTGTGGGTTGCAATCACACCTCAATCATATTTTGAATGGCTATTGARAAATATTTCCAGTACTTTCGGGATATGCCCCCTTTACCCCTCATTATAACTGAGTGTGCATGCCTTCACTAGTTCCTCTTCTGGTGGGTTCATGCACTATCGTTGAGTGCTTTTGGAAGGCCCAGTGTTATTTTGAGAGGAAGGAGATTGTGTCTTTTAGGACACGCACAATTTTTTTTATTCCCCCACATAGATAAAACCCAAACTACCCTACATTGTTGCTTGTTTAGTTGTTTTTATGTATGATATCCATTATTTCTTACATGCAACTATGAATGGCATTGTTGAGATAGTCTAGAAATATAAAACAAACTTGTTCATTTATTTCTCTCATCACAACTCACACACATTCCTATCAAGTCCAAAATCATAGGGGAACCATAGAATCCCCGTCATTCTAGATGCCTACAGAACCTCCCTCGAATATTGGGAGGTGTCACCAATTTGGCTGACACATCAACTCAACCCACAAGGACGCCACCTTATTGACCAATACCTTATCACGTTCATTCATAAAGGGGGTTTTTAAATTGTAAAAAATAAAGTCAATATATTGTAGGTATTGGGGGAGGGATGTGGGGTGTCAAGGGGTTTATAGGTATTGGGAGGTATAAAAAGGGGTATTTTGTGAAAACATGGGTTTCTTTTATTAAAAATATGTATTGGGAGTGGGGTTCAACAAAAGGATTTTTGGAGATATTTACCAATATATAGTGAAATTAGGGGTATTCTATAATATACCATGAACGAAGGTTCTATGTCACAAGTCCATAGAGTGAATTCTTTGTGGCTCAACCATCCCATACACTAGTGAGTACAAGCATTTTGGATCATCCTTTCTCGGTTCCACCTTGCTCGACGTGAATATCCCAAATAACCCACCCACTAGTCCTCCATCACAAGGAGGAGGAGCTCAACCTTGTTCGTAGGGTATGAGTTCCCAATCATACTCACAAAGAACTACCTCTCAGTTTTCGCACACCATGGTTGGAACACCTCCTTCCATGCCATATTTGGCATCACTCAACATTCATGATTTGACCAAACTCACGAATGACCCTATCTTGCTTGATGCCACGTGGCCCAACATGCCCACCAAATTACCTTCATACATCCTAAACTTTCAAGGGAAATTGGGTGAGGACCCTACCAATCACATTATGTTCTTTCACATGTGGTTCTCTTCCAATAGTATAATGGGGGATTCCATTTATTTGAGGTTTTTCCAGAGAATACTTATTGGTCCATCTACCAAATGGTATGTGGATGAGAAATCAGGGTCCCACGAGACCTTTGAATCGTTGGCTAAAGCCTTCTTATCCTTCTTTCAACTTCCTATCCGCCATGACATCGCTTTGGATATTCTCTTTGAATTCAAACAAATCACAGTCGTCCACATCGTTGATCATATTCATGAATGACACTGGATAAGAAGAATTTTCAAGGCTGATACCACCCCACAACAATTGTTATACTAGTTTCTTAAATCACTAGTCCCGATCATAGACAAAGATGTGGCCACTACTTTCCCTCAATCAAAAGAAGAAGCCATCTCAAAAGCCTAAAAAACCGACCTCATTTACTCCCAATCAGGGTACCTTTACTTCGTATTACCAGATGCTTCTTGTCCTCTTCCTTTTGGTCAAGACAAACTAGGAGCATCCCATGCCACAGATGGGTTGATCAGGTCCATGACCCATTTTAACCCATATTCTCAATCAGTATCCATGTTTTGGGCTAACCAATATCACCATCCATACAAGGGAAAACCATATTATCTTTCCCCCACACCCCCCAACTTTCATGATCCCTCTTNATGTACTCGCGCCACCAACAAAATCGGTGCAATCGCCACTTCTAGGTACACACCACCTATCACTGCATACAACTCTAGTAGTGGAAGTGGCACATCCACCTCATACAAGTAATACACACCCCCTCCCCCACAAGGTATTTCATATTTCCTTTTCTTAGGTCCCCCTCAACCTGCTTCCCCACTGCATGGAATGAAACAAGTAGGCATTAACTTTGTTCAACCCTCTCCCATTCAACAAGTTCAATCCTTTGAACAATTGAATACAACAAATCCCCCTAGTTAAACCAACAATAACAAGAAAAAGGGTAAGAACATAAATAACAACAACCAGGGATAAGGGGGAAACCCCCAACAAACAAATCCCCCAATGGGAGGTAACCAAAATATCCAAGGGGGAAATAATAATGTCCAACCACAAAAAAAACAACCTTAGAACCAATTTCCCTTGCGAAATATGTGGCGAGTATGGACATTATACCAACCACTTCCCTCAAATAGTTGATTAAAAGAGGATGAAAGAAACCATGAACATGAAAATACCCCCGGCACAACAACCTCCCCCAAAGATACCACAAAATTATATGCAACCCTAGACACCAGTGGTCTTGGAGACACTGATTTCACATTAAAAGAAGTTTGGATTCTTACTGGGCCTTGGATGCCCAGTATGTTATCACCCAGAGAAAACATTTCAATGTTTGTTTTCCCTGAAGAAGCCAGTATTTCTGCACCTGAGGGAACTTTATACACCTGTTCAATAGTTTTGTTTTAGTCAGAATGTAACAGCAAGTGATTTATAATGTCAAAGATCATATGTTGTTGCAAATGCAAAAACAATTCTCTGTGAAGGAATAATACCTTGTCTTGATGGCATTCAATTATACTAATCATGGAAGGGATTTCCAAGCCAGAATACTTTGCCGACAGCTTATCACAGACTGTAATTTTCCTCAATCCAATATCCCATCCAACTGAAGCTCTTCCAATTTTTCCTCCCAAAGCTCGACACAAAACCTGCTCGCGAGACTCGAACAAGAAACCTGTGAGTAATTAATTGAAGCCACTGTAAATAAATATGACATTGCTGAACAGAGATCAAGAAAGGGAGAAATGGATTCAAGTACCTGTTGGCCGAAGCAGATACCGAGGATTTTAGTTCCCATTGTATTCAGTGTCTGCAACAAATGGCAGAGCTTCAAGATCCATACATCGTTTCCGTGGGCATCGTAACGACTTCCGGTGACCACGAATCCGTGATACTTGCACAGATCTTCCGTAGCAGGAAATTGGCCATCAACAACCCTAAACAAATCCCAAGTTTCGCCTGGTTCGCTCAACATGTTGGCAAATAGAGTGAAATACCCGCCATATCTTTTCTGCAAATAGCCCTGATCAGGCGCGCACAGCAGAACGCCGAATCTCTTCCCCATTCTCAGCTCCAGATCTAGAAATTCCCCTGCTTGATTTCTTCCCGGGGAATGAAGGAATGGGCGCCGAGATGAGTAGCGATGGATCATGGAGTGGGGCGATATATAGGCGTATATCTCTATATTTTAATCGGGGCACCAGCACGCGATCTGTGTCGTCGAAGCAAGTTCTGAAGATTGTGCTGCTGTTATGAGCTCCGGGACCCACCCATGTAACCGTAATTTTAGCTGGGAATGTGGACGTTACCTCCATCGTTTAGGGGGGACTAGATATATACTCTATATTTTTTAATTTTTGTTGGAATTTTGTAGATTGTATTTATCGAAATGGATTATGTTAGATTGTAATTTATGGTTTGGTTTAGATCCATTTTAAGTTCGAATTTATTAAATATGAAGAAATATTGTAATTTATGATGTAGGTTAGATTCATATTAAGTCTGAATTTATTAAATATTATAAAATATAAAAAATATTAAGTCTGAATTTATTGAATATTATAAAATATAAAATAT
>JASDQU010256319.1:0-15926 GCA_032191745.1 Picea mariana
CAATCGTGTCAGAACATGTCAACATCATATCATCAAATCAATGAAATATCACAGTAAATAAATAAACCCAAATAACACACTCCCTGACTCAATCCAGAGTCCAAGGGGTTCCTCCGATGCCTCTACATCCTCAAGGTCCAAAACCCTGCACACTCAATAAAACTGAGTCAATAGCACTAGTCTACATCAAATAGTAAAACATCATGTCATCTATCCTAACGCATCATAATCAACTATAAATGTTTTAACATCAGAAAAATCCAGATCACTTGCAAGCAAGTGTCCTCAAATAATAAGTTTTCTCAGTGCACCAGAGCGGGATGTTACAATGAGCATGTACAACATATTAAGTTCCCTTCTTAAACAACTGATATTGATTATGTTCCCTGAAGAAGATTGATTTTCAATCATATAAATAAGTTCTTCCTAAGACCATTCCACATTCATTTAGTGGCACCACATCACATGTTACCTCATCCACAAACTTTGATGAAATTTTAAAACTTAAAGTACATTTCTCTGTTATGAACAATTTATGACTGTTGCTTTTCTATTTAAGTGAGTAAGGTTTATGATGTAACTTAGTTGTCAATCCCTATTGCTTAACCACTTCCTTTGAAATAAAGTTAGATTGAGATCCACTATCTAACAATATATCGATCTTAGTATATTACATTATGAACCTTATATGAAACAATTTGCATCTATCTTCATAATCATCACTTGAAAAAACAACTGTTGTAATTTTAGACTCATTACCTAAATATAATCCCAAGTTTGTCAGATGTGTTGTTTCTACAACTTTTTTCCTCCCTTTCCTCTCTTTGAATCATTTTGGTCTCTTCTATGGGTGCAATTTCCAACAATGTTCATCATCGTTCCCTTATTTCTTGCAATGCTTGCAAGAGATCTTCTCTTCCTTCATTTTCACTAAGTTTTATTTCTTCCCTGTAGCATCCCGCTCTCGCGCACTGAGAAAACTTATTCTTTGAGGACACTTTCTCGCAAGTGATTCAGATTATTATGCTATTATAACTTTTGATTTTGATTATGCGGCATTATGGGATGATCACATGTTGTTTTTCTGCCTCGACATAGACATGTGCTATTGACTCGGTTTTACTGAGTGTGCAGGATTATGGACCTAGAGGATGTCGAGGCATTGATGGAACCCCTTGGACTCCGGATCGAGTCAGGGAGTGTACCATTGGGGTTTGATTGTTTTACTGTGATATTAGTGCATCTGATTAGATGATATGATATGGATATGTTTTGACATGATTTATTGATGATGCAGGCTGACGATAGCTTGTCGACCAGACTCACATATGGAGTAAAGGGGTCACGCATGACTAGGAGAGATGTTGAGGGAGAGGTGTGGACAACAACCCTTCCACAACCTACTAGCACTCCCTCCATGGCTCGAACTGTAGGTTAATAATCACCTAGTTCGAGAGGACCCATGATGTCCTGATGGCAGACAGCGACAGTCGCTCATGATGATTCTAAGCGGCGCACAATAAGGCAGGGGCCTTATTCCTTAGAGGCCCTTAGTCTCCCACAAGTTCACCTAGCGGAATGTTGACTCCAGGGGTTATTGATGTCTACCAAGTCATTCAAAAGGTGAGTGGCACCCTTGGAGCACGTAGTGCATCCTGAAGGGCACATCGCGCAAGGGAATAGATGAGGTGAGTGGAACCCTTGGAGCACCTAGTGCATCCTGAAGGGCACGTCACAGTGTTGATGTTAGAAAAATGAGCCTAGATGGCCTTAGGACGAAGAACATGTTAAGTATTTTAAAACAAATTCCCTAAGTAAATGTCAGCCATACGAAAATTTAAGATTTAAGTCTAAAATATGCTAGTGGTGAAATTTTGTCTCTCTATAAATAATAATAATAATAATAATAATATTAACAAAAATAAAAACCCCTTGAATAATAATTATGATCTTCATTAAATATTGTGACATAAAGGAATTAAGAAATTAATTGTTTCAAAAAAAAATCTATTGGATTAAAATTTAAAAAGGGAATTAATTGTTTTAGTACTTGATAATTTAAAATATACTAATTAAATAAGAAAAGGGAAAAAGGGGTTAATTTCCACACCTGCCTTTTTGAGTTCTAAGTAAAAAGGGGAAAGAGGGAAAATCTAAAATATTAGGGAACTAGGAAAAGAGGTAAACACAAAAGGGGAAAAAGGGGAACTTAAGGGAAAAAGCAGAAAGTCAACTTAGTAAAGAATCTACGATTTAAGAGCTTTCTAATTTTAAACTGAATTAGCAATTTCATAATAGAGAAAGCATTTAAAACCTGTAAAGGAATTTGGGACACCTAGGAGTGATTCTAGGAGTAACTCTAGGTGGGTGAGGGAAATAAGATAATTAATTAATTAAAGAAATTAAATAATGGAGGAATGAAAGGGATGGGTGACACTTGTACAGAGAAGAATTTTTAGAAATTTATTTTAAAACTTTAATGAAATAAGATTTTAGGAAAAAAAGGAAGTTTGAAACTCTATAAGATGAAGGAAGGAGAAGGATGAAGGATGATCTTCTGTTTGTGTAACGTTACATTGCAGAAATATCTACTTGACTGGTTTACTTGTGGGAGTTAGGGATACCCAGCTCAGAGAGGAGTGGTAGCTCGGCCTTGCGAGGCACGTTGGGAGCTAGTCAAAATCATTGGATAGTGTGTGTGGCCCCTTTGTGGCTCAGGGAGCAAAGGGGGAAGAAGAGTACCCCTAGCATTAGCTGGGAGGTACCGGTGAAGTCTCGACGGTCAGCGAGTGGGAGTTGCATGGAGCACGCGGGATGCCAATCAGAGCGGGTGATCAGGCAACGATATGCTTTTCATTTTTGTATGGTAGAATGTATTAGAACTTATGCTTGGATCTGCGTATTTAGTGGAGAAGTAAACTGAGTTATCTTTAAAATTTAATAACTGAAATTTTCTTAGCCTAGCTCGATGATTGTGACCCCCATGGCCTTCGTTCTCGCATGACTTGACAGGCATGTGGTTTGACTGTGACCCATGTGATTGTTTTTCCTTTCATCCCTAGCTCGCCAGTCCTTTCCTGAGTAGTCATCTAGGAGCCTGATCTAGGATCGTCGCCTTAGCGTTAAAAGACCTATGGATCTCAGCACCCTGCTTTTTTGTGCAAGAATGATGAGCAAAGGACGCACTTGTTAGCCGTGTACCTCCGTTATTGTCTTTGGTTGATTGTTTGACTTGTGCATTCTAGGAAAAGTGCCCTTGCACATGGATTTCCTTCTGTCCTTGTTGGTCTAGCTATGTGCTTGATTGATCATCCCTAACTTGTCTGCAATTGACCTCATACCTTCATTTTAACTTGAGACAACGATTTTAGGCTTTGCTTGGGATATCAAGGAGTTGATTACTCGACGTTTCTTGGCCCGACCATTATAAATATATTAAAAGTGATTATTTTTGACATATGTTTATTACCATTCTAGTGGTAATGATTGAGTGACAAAAAATTTATATATAATGATGTGTGGTATGGGTATTCTGGCAAAAAGAAATGACTTCATTTCGGCATTTTTCGTTTTACATTTGGTATTCTGGCATTGGGCAACCAATGGATTCTTGTCTGCATTTACATTTTGGCATCCTAAAGCTGGAGAAACACGTAAATTCTAAGTCTATGTATTGTTGTACACATTCATATCTGAATTCATTGATAGATCGTGATTGTTGTAAAGCCTGAAATGGAAATGAAATGAATTTTGTTTATTACGTTGATGCATTCCTGGTAAATTCTAAGTCTGCGAATTGTTTGTACACATGCACATATGATTTCATTGATAGATAGTTATTATAGAAAAGCCTAAAACAGAAATGAAATGAAATGTGTTTATTGCGTTTGATGCGTTCCTGGTAGATTCAAGTATGCGTTGATACAAATCCCTCACAATTTAATCTATATATTATTTTCTTACATACTTTTTGTCTGCCATTTAATACTATGGAGCATTCATCCTTGTGCTCATTACTTCTAACTTAGGATTTACCCTCTACCTCTTTCATATTTAATTAAAGGTGTTGCCCTACGTTTTCCTACTTCTGGCCTGCGAATCTACCTCTTCCAATCTGTACATTTCATAGGTGAATTTGATGTGTGTTGACTAGAAAGAAGTGGGTTACCATGCGATTTTCTTGATATAACCCAGAGCCATTCTCCTATTAACTCTCAACCATTTTCTTTCACTAATAAACTGCAGCAAACTGGATGATAACTCAAGTAAAACTCATAAAATTTTATGTAAAGAATGAATTATATCTAGGTAGAATTCTTACTGTGATAATGACGTTTCCACTGTGGAAGTGTTACTCTTAATTTAATTTTAGTGCTGGTGAATCCTCGATCCACTTGCCTTGTAACCCCTTTGCTCAAGCCATGCACCTTCAATGATTTGCGAGACATCCTGGTGCGGGAAGAAAATTTTCATTGACCGAAATTTTACTAATTGACAATTGTAATAGCATCAAATTATTAATGATAGTTGAAAGGACAGTAATTTATTAATGGGAGTTGAAATGACAGTTGGAAATTGCAGTAATTTATTAAATGGTAGTTATAGAAATGGATTTTGGTGTATGGGGTGTTAGTTTTGGGAATTATTAATCTTGACTTTATTTTTAAGTTTTATCCTAGTTCAAGGTGTCTCTTCATAAATCAAACAAGTTTACCTTTTTTCTTTTTATTTTATTTTAAATGAATAAGGTGATCAAATTTAGTAAAAATAAAACACCCCTACTAATTTATAATTTAGACATATGCCAAGACCAAATAAATAAGATAAATAAAAATAAAGAATCTTTATGTTTAGAACTCAACTAGATTTATATGTCTATCTACTTTAAATTTTATCATAGATCAATATGTGCACCAGATTAAGAATATCCTCAAAATGGAAAAATGAATGGAGAATTGTTGGAGTCATGGTTATGTAGCTCTTAATTCATTTGTGCCCTGAATTAATTGATAGTTGTATTGTGTCATGAATATGAGAAGCATGGTTGATTATGTAATTGTTCTTTTAGCGCTTTTAAAACAAAGTGGGTTACTCTTGCGCCATTAAGAGATGTTGACGTATGGTCGAATTGTATGTATATATTAGAATTTATGCACCATGAAATTTTAGGATGTGAGATTGAATATGTAATTAATTACCTTGCTCCACGAATAAGGAATAAGGAATTCACCTTAGTTATTTTCAATGAGTTATATAATAAGTTTTAGGTATTAACACTTTATGTCACAACAAATGCTTCACTTAATTTAGGTTGTATATTAAAGTCATTTTGCATTATAGACATGCTAAGTTTGGCTCGTAATGGATGATTAAAATAGACTGTAATTATTGACTAGCTTGACTCAAGGATTGATCAGGATATCGACGAAGTCGTTTTTGGCTTACACTTCCCATTGAGGGGGTTGTTGTTCATCACTTTAATGTTGTACTTGGTTGTAAACTTTGATGCGCATGGTTGGCTCACTGAAGGGTTCTAGTTATTTGTATAATTGAATTTGGGTGCGTTAGGTTCTTAGGATGATTGTCCTTAGCTCAGTAGGCTTGGTTGGCTTCTGTCAGGTGGGGTGTAGAAACCTCCTTGTTCCTCAGAACAGTCGCCAGGCTTGAGACCTTAAATGGTAAAAATTGATGGGAACCTGGGCTTGAGCGTTGCTTATGTGTCCTGGAGGTCCTAACCATTGCAGGGTAGGACGTGTAGGTAGTCTTTCTTATTATTTGTCGGTTGAGTGTCGTACATTGCTTCTAGTTGTTTGATGTGCTTTATGTTAGGTCGCTTTGTTGTTGTCGCGTGATTTGCATGTGTCATGTTCATCGTCGTGTTGTGATGTAGAGTATAATGTCTTTATTACACTTCTACACACGCACACAAAAAAAAAAAAATCTGCACTTGTTATGAGAGGCTTGTTGTCGTAACTAAATGGGAGGTATGTTACATGTGGTATCAGAGCGGGTTCAAAGAGACTTGGGATCGCTACGGCTTTCATTGATATGATTTGATTATACTGTTGCTAATCGAGTTGACTTATGTGTGTGAAGGTAATCATGGTTAGAGGACACCACAGAGGCAGATGATGGGGTGCTAGGGGAGGAGGTGCAATGCCTCCAGTAGCATCCACACCTGAGGGGTCTAACCCCCAGGGAGACAAGCAGGTTCTCGGACAAGAGAAAATAGTAGTTGGTGATGTAGTTGTAATGATGAGATCTTTTCAACGCATGTCCAAGGAACTGATCAACCATTTGGATAGAGATGGGGCCAAGGAACCGACACCTGCTGAGCTTCTGTCGCGTGCTTCGATCGGTACTGGTAGCATTCAATGTGAACTCGAGAAGGTCAAATTTCCTGAGTTCTTTGGTGCCCCGGATGGCACATCCGCTGAGGCATGGTTGAAGAACATGGTGATGTGCTTCGTACTTTGCGATTATACCTCCAACATGAAGGTCCGCATGGAGGTCTTTCAACTGAAGGGGAGCACTCTTCTATGGTGGATGACGCTCCTACCGCAATTGAACATGGTCGTTGAAGGCGTGTCATGGGAACTGTTCGAGGAATGGTTCCGAGAGAGGTACCTTTTAGAGGGAATTCATTGAGTGCCATCTCAATGAGTTCAACACCTTATGACAGGGAGGTCATACGGTGCCCGAGTACGAGGCCCATTTTATGGAGCTGTTTCGGTATGCTCCGCACCTTAACAATGAGAAACTTAAGGTCAACAAGTTCGTGTTCAGCCTTAACGACAGCATACGTGCAAAGGTCAGGATTTTAATGTCTCAAACCTTGCATGATGCCATCCAGAAGGCTCTCATAGCGGAGGAGGAGCTTATCAGTAGGAGCCAGACCAGGACTCTAGCGAGACCAGCAGGGAAGGTGTCATCTGGAGTACAATAGCATCAGACACCATCCATAAATACGTCGGGATATCATGGCTTCCAGAGGGGATCCACTTTCACTACACCCCGACGAATGACACCTCAACAGCAGGCACCTTATTGGGGACCACAGCATTAGCAGCAACATCGACCATCGCAGCAGCAGTTTCGGCCTATTCAGTAGAATAGACCAGGATTTCAGGCCAGTGGGTCGTCATCCTCTACTTCGGGTACCAGTACTACTAGGCTGAAGAAGGGATGTTGGACGTGTGGGGAGCCAAACTACCAGCGTGACTGCTAGATGGAGAGGAATAGAGTGTCTGGATCAGCCGGACCCACTACCATGGGAGAAATGGAAAAGGCCCATCAGATTCATGTAGCATTGAATAACTGCCAAGAAGAGCATCGGTTGACTGTGCTCGAGACGACAGGTACCATCGCTAACCAGACCCTTAGTATTTTTCTAGATCCCGGTGCTACCGAGAGTTTCATTTCTGGTGTAGAGATAAAAAGGATTAAGTTAAAGGATGTCGAACAGGATGCGTTTATCTTTATAGAGATGGCTTCGGGAGCCAAACAAAAGGTTGGAGGAAAGGTTACGGGATGTATCCTTAACTTGGGAGAGTTTGTCACCAGGGCCAACCTATATGTCACAATCTTAGGATCTTATGATGTCGTGATTGGTATGGACTGGTTGGAATCACATGAGGTGATACTCAACTGTAAGCCAAAATGGTTGAGCTTGGTCAATGGCAAGGGACAAAGACGTGTGATTTTAGGGCAAAACCAAGGAATTTCCCTGAGGTTCATTTCTTCCTTGTAGCTTCGGAAGAGAATGCGCAAGGGATGTAAGGTTTATGCGATCCTTGCGTTAAATGAGAAGGGAGTAGCAGAAGGTCTAGAACACCTTCTGGTGGTGAGACAGTTTGCAGATGTATTTCCAGAGGAGTTACCTGTGATTTTGACAGAGAGGGAATTGGAGTTTACCATAGACCTAAAACCAGGGAATGAACCGATAGCAAGGATGCCTTATCGGATGTTGACCCTAGAGTTACAAGAGTTGAAAATGCAACCGAAGGAGTTGCTGGACTTGGGACTGATACATCCTAGTGTGTCACTATGGGGTGCACTTGTTATTTTCATACGAAAGAAGGATGGGTCGTGGAGGCTCTGCATTGACTACCGTCAACTGAACAAGGCCACGATCAAGAATCAATATCCGTTTCCGAGAATTGATGATCTATTCGATCAAATGAAGGGCGCGACGATGTTCTCCAAGATCGATTTGCGATCAGGGTATCACCAGTTATGGATCAAGGAGGATGGCATCCCTAAGACCACCTTTAAGACTAGGCTTGGACATTATGAGTTTAACATTTTACCGTTTGTACTAACAAATTCCCTAGGGGTATTTATGAGTTTGATGAATGGCGTGTTCCACGAGTACTTGGACAAGTTCATCCAAGTTTTTATTGGCGATATTTTGATTTACTTTCGGATGATGGAGGAACATGACGAGCACTTGTGCTTGGTACTACAGTGTCTGCGAGAGCACAAGTTGTATGGGAAGTTGTCCAAATGCTCATTTTATCAATCGAAGATTCACTACTTAGGGCACGTCATCTCTGGTGAAGGCATCGTCGTGGATCCAACCAAGGTCGAGGCTATCATGGAATGTCCTGCATCGACGAATGTCCCTGAAGTGCGTAGCTTCATGGGTTTAGCAGGATACTATCGATGGTTTATTGAGGGATTTTCGAAGATAGCAAATTCGATCAAGAAATTGCAGAAGGAAAACAAGAAGTTTGTTTGGACCGAGAAATGCATGGAAGCATTTTGGAGGCTCAAGAAATTGTTGACAACAAAACCGATACTAAAGGTCCCTGACATGGACACAGACTTCTTGGTATGCACTAACGCATCCAAGGAAGGCTTAGGCAGAGTCTTGATGCAAGATGGACGAGTGATTGCTTACATTTTGAGGAAACTGAGAAGGCATGAGAAGAACTACATGATGCACAATTTGGATTTGTTAGCCATCGTATATGCCTTGAAGGTTTGGAGACACTACCTTGTTGGATGAAAATTTGAACTAAAGACTGACCATTGTGGACTACAACACATTTTTACGCAAGGCAACCTGAATGCGTGACAACGACGTTGGTTGGAATTGCTTAGCGAGTATGACTTCGAGATTATTTACATAAAAGGAATGGTGAACCGAGTGGCAGATGCATTGAGTCAGAGACCGCACATCTTTTCGGTGCTGCCCCTTCAGACGAATCTACGTGAAAAGATTCTAACCTTTCAGCATGACAATGACTGGTACAAAGAGGTCGAGGGTTTTTTCGGACAAAACACAATGATGGTACCATGATTTGAAGGATTTTCATTTGATAGCAATGGTTTATTGAGGTTTAAAAATTGGATCTACGTACTTCCGAGCGACGAATTGAGAATGTTGATCCTAAGCGAGGTTCATAGAGTAGTTTACATGGCTCACCCGGGAGTCACGAAGATGAGGGAAAACCTTAAACCCTTATTCTTCTGGAAGGGAATGAAGGCAGACATAGTCAACTATGTGGCCAGAAGTCTACAATGTCAGCAGATAAAGGTTGAACATAGACACCCATCAGGATTACTACAACCACATTCTATTCCAGAATCGAAATGGGAGGTTATTTCAATGGTTTTTATTGTTGGATTGCCACTGATGGCAAGGAGACATGACTTGATTTTCGTAGTAGTAGACACTCTGATGAATAGTGCTCACTTTATCCCCATGCATACAATGTATCAGGCACCTGACATAGCTAGATTTTTCATCAATGATATTGTGAGGCTGCATGGCATGCCTAAGAGGATTATATTCGATCGAGGATCGATGTTTACTGGATGATTTTGGACGAGTTCCCAAGAGGCCTTGGGAATCCAACTGAACTTTAATACTAAATATCACCCGGAGACTAACGGGCAGAACAAACGAATGAACTAGACCTTGGAGGACATGTGCATGTATGTGATGGACCAACAAAAGCATTGGGAAGAATTCTTACCACTGGTAGAATTTGCTTACAACAACAATTACCAAAGCACCATTAAGATGTCGCCTTTCGAGTTTCTTTATGGGAGACCGTGTCATACACCTTTGAGCTGGGATCAATTTGAGGATAGGGTCCTGGTGGGCCCAGAAGCAATCCAAGAAATGGAAGAACAAATGAAAACAACAAAACAAAGGATTAAAGAAGTGCAGGATCGATAGAAGAGTTATGTCGATGCACGTCATGTCAACTGTAGTTACGAGGTTAGCGATCGAGTCTTCTTATGGGTTAAACCACATAAGAGTTCGATCAAGTTTGGGAAGGGAGATAAACTCTCTCCTAGGTTCGTGGGACCTTTTGAGATTGTGGAGAGAAGGGGGCCCATGGCCTATCGACTAGCCTTGCCTAATTCTTTGAGGCGTATGCATGATGTTTTTCATGTATATGTTTTGAGACATTTTATTAGTAATCCTACACATGTTATTGACATGAGTTCCTTGTAGGTATCGGACGAGCGGGCGCTCACGGCTGAGTCGGTCCACATATTGGATCATCGCGTTCGACAATTATGGTGTTGAACTATAGATCAGGTCAAGGTCCAGTGGGACAATTATAGTCCACACTCGGAACCTGGGAGGACACGTATGATATGTGCCAGCAGCTTCCATTTTTGTTTGATAGATAGACATCTGATACTGTGATACACTTTATTTCAGCATATATATTGTGAAACTTTGGGATGAAGTTTAGACCAAGAGGGGGTGTATGTAACATCCCACTTTGGTGCACTGAGAAAACTTATTCTTTGAGGACACTTGCTCACAAGTGATCTGGATGATTATGCTATTAAAACAATTGATTTTGATTATGCGGCGTTATGGGATGATGACATGTTTTTCCGCCTCGACATAGACAGGTGGTATTGACTCGGTTTTACCGAGTGTGCAAGATTATGAACCTAGAGGATGTCGAGGCATCGATGGAACCTCTTGGACTCCAACTGGAGTCAGGGAGTGTACCATTGGGGTTTGATTGTTTTACTTTCATATTAAATCATCTGATTAGATGATATGATATGGATATGTTCTAACATGATTTTTTGATGATACAGGTTGATGATAGCTTGCCGACCAGACTCACATATGGAGTAAAGGGGTCATGCACGACTACCAGAGATGTTGAGGGAGAGGTGTGGACAAAATCCCTGCAGCCTACTAACACTCTCGTCGTGGCTTGAACTGTAGGTTAACGATTACCTAGTTCAAGAGGACCCACGATGCTGTGAGGGCAGACTGCTACAGTCGCTCACGATGATTCTAAAGGGCGCGTAATAAGGCAGGGGACTTATTCCTTAGAGACCCTTAGTCTCCCACAAGTT
Source organism: Picea mariana (assembly GCA_032191745.1). Taxonomy (NCBI): domain Eukaryota; kingdom Viridiplantae; phylum Streptophyta; class Pinopsida; order Pinales; family Pinaceae; genus Picea; species Picea mariana. Next base: position 11,347 of record JASDQU010256319.1, read on the forward strand.
CACCTGACGGAGTGTTGACTCCAGGGGTTATTGATGTCTACCAAGTCAGTCAAGAGATGAGTGGCACCCTTGGAGCACATAGTGCGTCTTGAAGGGCACATCGCGCAAGGGAACATATGAGGTGAGTGGCACCCTTGGAGCACCTAGTGCATCCTGAAGGGCACGTTGCGTTGTTCATGTTAGAGGAATGAGCCTATATGGCCTTAGGATGAAGAACGTGTTAAGTATTTTAAAACAAATTCCCTAATTAAATGTCGCCTGATACGAAAATTTAAGATTTAAGTCTAAACTATGCTAGTGGTGAAATTTTGTCTCTCTATAAAAAAATTTTTTATATAATAATAATAATATTAACAAAAATAAAAACCCCTTGAATAATAATTATGATCTTTATTAAATCTTGTGACATAAAGGAATTAAGAAATGAATTATTTCAAAAAAAAATTCTATTGGATTAAAATTTAAAAAGGGAATTAATTGTTTTAGTACTTGATAATTTAAAATATACTAATTAAATAAGAAAAGGGAAAAATGGGTTAATTTCCACACCTGCCTTTTTGAGTTCTAAGTAAAAAGGGAAAAGAGGGAAAATCTAAAATATTAGGAAACTAGGAAAAGAGGTAAACACAAAAGGGGAAAAAGGGGAACTTAAGGGAAAAAGCAGAAAGTCAACTTAGTAAAGAATCTACCATTTAAGAGCTTTCTAATTTTAAAATGAATTAGCAATTTCATAAAAGGGAAAGCCTTTAAAATCTGTAACAGAATTTGGGGAAACCTAGGAGTGATTCTAGGAGTAACTATAGGTGGGCGAGGGAAATAAGATAATTAATTAATTAAAGAAATTAAATAATGGAGGAATGAAGGGGATGGGTGACACTTGTACGGAGAAGAATTTTTAGAAATTTATTTTAAAACTTTAATTAAATAAGATTTTAGAAAATAAAGGAAGTTCAAAACTCTATAAGATGAAGGAAGGAGAAGGATGAAGTATGATCTTCTTTTTGTGTAACGTTACACTGTAGAAATATCTACTTGACTGATTTACTTGTGGGAGTTGGGGATACCCAGCTCGGCCTTGCGAGGCGAGATGGGAGCTAGTCGAAATCTCTGTATACTGTGTGTGGCCCCTTTGCGGCTCAGGGGGCTAAGGGGGAAGAAGTGTACCCCTAGCATTGGCTGGGAGTTACCAGTGAAGTCTCGACGGTCGACGAGCGGGAGTTGCACAGAGTGCATGGGATGCCAATCGGAGCGGGCGATCAGGCAATGATACACTTTTTATTTTTGTATGGTAGATTGTATTAGGTGCTTGGATCTGCGTATTTAGTGTATAAGTAAACTGAGTTATCTTTAAAATTTAATAACTAAAATTTTCTTAGCCTAGCTCGATGATTGTGACCCCCATTGCCTTTGTTCCTGCATGACTTGACAACCCTGCGGTTTGACTGTGACCCATGCGATTATTTTTCCTTTCTTCCCTAGCTCGCCAGTCCTTGCATGAGAAGTCGGCCAGGAGCCTGATCTACATTTGTCACCTTAGCATTAAAAGACCTATGGATCTCAATGCCCTTCTTTTCTGTGCAAGGATGATGAGCGAAGGACACACCTGTTAACCATCTACCTCCGTTATTATATTTGGCTGATTGTTTGACTTGTGCCTTCTAGGAAAAGTGCCTTTGCACATGGATTTCCTTGTGTCCTTGTTGGTCTAGTTATGGGCTTGATTGATCATCCCTACCTTGTCTGCAATTGACCTCATACTTGCATTTTAACTTGAGACAATGATTTTATGCTCTTCTTGGGATATCAAGGAGTTGATGACTCGATGTTTCTTGGCCCGACCATTACAAATATATTAAAAGTGATTATTTTTTACATATGTTTATTACCATTCTAGTGGTAAAAATTGAGTGATAGAAAATTTATATATAATGATGTGTTGTATGGGTATTCTGGCAAAAAAAAATGACTTCATGTCAACATTTTTCTTTTTACATTTGGTATTCTGGCATTGGGCAACCAATGGATTCCTATCTGCATTTTCATTTTGGCATCCTGAAGCTGGAGAAACACATAAATTCTAAGTTTGTGTATTATTGTACATATGCATATCTGAATTCATTGATAGATCACGATTGTTGTAAAGCCTGAAACGGAAATGAAATGAATTGTGTTTATTGCGTTGATGCATTCCTAGAAAATTATAAGTCTGCGAATTGTTTGTACACATGCACATCTGATTTCATTGATAGATAACTATTACTGCAAAGCCTGAAATGGAAATGAAATGAAATGTGTTTATTGTGTTTGATGCATTCCTGGCAGATTCAAGTCTATGTTGATACAAATCCCTGGAAATTTACTATGTATATTATTTTCTTACATACTTTTGGTCTACCATTTAATGCTACGGAGCATTCGTCCTTGCGTTCATTACTTCCAACCTACGGTTTACCCTCTACCTCTTTGATATTTAATTAAAGTTGTTGCCCTATCTTTTCCTACTTCTGGCCCGCGAATCTACCTCTTCCAATCTATACATTTTATAAGTGAATTTGATGTGCGTTGAATAGAAAGCGGTGGGTTGCCATGCGATTTTTTTGATATAACCCAGATCCATTCTCCTATTAACTCTCAACCATTTTCTTTCACTGATAAAATGTAGCTAACTAAATGATAACTCAAGTAAAACTCATAAAATTTTATGTAAAGCATGAATTATATCTAGGTAGAATTTTTACTGTGATAATGAAGTCTACATTGTGGAATTGTTACTCTTAATTTAATTTTAGCGCTGGTGAATCCTCGATCCACCTGCCTTGTAACCCCTTTTCTCAAGCCAGGCACCTTCAATGGTTTGCGAGACGTCCTGGTGAGGGCATAAAATTTTCATTGACCGAAATTTTACAAATTGACAGTTGTAATAGAAAAAAATTATTAATGATAGTTGAAACAACAGTAATTTATTAATGGGAGTTGAAATGACAGTTGGAAATTGTAATAATTTATTAAATGGCAGTTATAGCAATGGGTTTTGGTGTATGGGGTGTTAGTTTTGGGAATTATTAATCCTGGCCTTATTTTCAAGTTTTATCCTAGTTCAAGGTGTCTCTTCATAAATCAAACAAGTTTACCTTTTTTATTTTTATTTTATTTTAAATGAATAAGGTGATCAAATTTAGTAAAAATAAAACACCCCTAGTAATTTATAATTTAGACATATTCCAAGACAAAATAAATAAGATAAATAAAAAGAAAGAATCTTTATATTTAGAACCGAACTAGATTTATATGTCTATCTACTTTAAATTTTGTCATAGATCAATATGTGCACCATATTAAGAATATCATCAAAATGGAAAAATGAATGGAGAATTGTTGGAGTCATGGTTATGTAGCTCTTAATTCGTTTGCGCCCTGAATTAATTGATAGTTGTATTGCGTCATGAATATGAGAAGCATGGTTGCTTATGTAATTGTTCTTTTAGCACTTTTAAAACAGAGTGGGTTACTCTTGTGCCATTAAGAGATGTTGATGTATGGTCAAATTGTATGTATATATTAGAATTTATGCACCATGAAATTTTAGGATGTGAGATTGAATATGTAATTGATTACCTTGCTCCACGAATTTAATTGATGGAATAAGGAATTCACCTTAGTTATTTTCAATGAGTTATATAATAAGTTTTAGGTATTAACACTTTATGTCACAACAAATGCTTCACTTAATTTAGGTTGTATCTTAATGTCATTTTGCATTATAGACATGCTAAGTTGGGCTCGTAATGGATGATTAAAATAGACTGTAATTATTGACTAGCTTGACTCAAGGATTGATCAGGATATCGACGAAGTCGTTTTTGGATTACACTTCCCATTGAGGGGGTTGTTGTTCATAACTTTAATGTTGTACTTGGTTGTAAACTTTGATGCGCATGGTTGGCTCACTGAAGGGTTCTAGTTATTTGTGTAATTGAATTTGGGTGTGTTAGGTTCTTAGGATGATTGTCCTTAGCTCAGTAGGCTTGGTCTGCTTGTGTCAGGTGAGGTGTAGACACCTCCTTGTGCCTCAGAACAGTCACTAGCCTTGAGACCTTAAATGGTCAAAATCGATGGGAACCTAGGCTTGAGCGTTGCTTATGTGTCCTGGAGGTCCTAACCATTGCAGGGTAGGACGGGCAGGTAGTCTTTCTTATTCTTCTTCGGTTGAGTGTTGTACATTGCTTCCAGTTGCTTGATGTGCTTTATGTTAGGTTTCTTTGTTGTTGTTGTGTGAGTTGCATGCATCATGTTCATCATCATGTTGCAATGTAGAGTATAATGTCTTTATTATGATTCTACACACGCACACACAAAAAATAAATCCTGCACTTGTTATGAGAGGCTTGTTGTCATAAATAAATGGGAGGTATGTTACATTCCCTTTCCCTTTTCCTTTTCCTTCTTTCTTTGAAGATGATTCCCCTCATACACCAACTCCAGTTTTCCCTGCTTCAATATACATTGCTTGAAAAGATACCTCATCAAGATTAGTAGGTCCAAACATAAATACAATATTACGAATATAAGAAGGTAAACCT
>JASDQU010256321.1:0-16024 GCA_032191745.1 Picea mariana
ATTTCGAAATCAAATGCAGGAACAACAGATAACATAAATCTTATGGAGGTTAAATTGGAAACAGGAGAAAAAATCTCACCAAAATCAATTCTCTCAACCTGGGAATAACCCTTTGCTACTAACCGAGCTTTGTATTTCTCCACTTTTCCTTCTGCATTCAACTTATTTTTAAAGACCCATTTGCTGCCAATGGTCTTTCTTCTAGTTGGCAACTCCACTAGATCCCAATCCTCATTTTTATCCAAAGATGCCAATTCTTCATCTATGGCCCTTTTCCATAGATTTCCATTCTCTGAATCCACTACCTCCTTGATAGTTCTAGGCTAATCATTAGTAGTAGACAAAGAAAAATTTGAGTGGAAATGAAATGGACTATACCTTTCCGGTAGCCTTCTTACTCGATCTGATATCCTCAATAAGTTTGGAGTATGAGGATCTTCTTCTTTTGATTCATGTTATTCTGTAGAGTCTGATTCATCATCCTTTAAATCAAACTCTATATTTTCTAGTTCTTCCTTACTTGGTAGGGCTTCCTGTTTAACAACATCCTTCATTCTCTAAGTACCACATCTCCGCTATACACTATCTTCTTAGTTTCTGGGTTCCAAAGCTTATAACCTTTGAGACCATCTTTATATCCAATAAAGATACACTTTTCATCCTTCTTATCCATATTACTCTTCTTTTCCTTTGGAACATGAACATATGCATCACATCCAAATACCATGAGATGTGTGAGAGAATTTTCCTCACCAGTCCATACCTCTTGCGCATTCTTGTCGTCCAACACTGATGAGGGTGATCTGTTGACTAGGTAACATGCAGTACCCACTGCCTCTGCCCATAATTCTTTCCCTAACCCGACACCATTGAGCATGCACCTTTCTTTTTCCATCAACATCCTATTCATGCTTTCTGCAACTCCATTTTGCTGAGGTGTATATGGAGTAGTATTCTTCCTTGATATACTTCACTTCTTACAGAATTCTTCAAATTCATTTCCGCATAACTCTCCTCCATTATCTGTCCTCAACACCTTAATTTTTTTCTTTGTTTGATTCTCAACAAGAGTCTTAAACTCTTTAAACCTGTCAAAGACTTCAGATTTATTCCTGAGGAAATATATCTGAGTCTTCCTTGAGAATCCATCTATAAATGAGACATAGTACACATATTTTTCCAATGATGGGATCGACACAGGTCCAAAAACATCACTGTGAACTAGCTGTAAAATTCCTTCTGCCCTCGTTGCATCAGAGGGGAATCTTACACGATTCTTCTTCCCATATACACAATGTTCACAGAAATCAAAATCCAGAGAGCAGTTAGACATACCTTCAACCATATATTTACCATGTAGTATTCGAAGACCCTTCTCTCCGATATGCCCCAATCTTTGATGCCAAAGAATAACCTTTTCTCCAAAGACTGTAGGAGTTCTTTCTTCTTCAAATCCAATATCAAGAAGAATGGAATTATTACACTCATCACTAATAGTTCTTACTTGCAGCTTATACAAAGTTCCAAACCGAACTCCCCTTAGCAACACCATTTCTCCTTGAAACATCCTGCAGGTTTCCTTTTCAAATATTGTTTTTACCCTTGCATCGTCCATTTTTCTTACATAAATCAAATTTATGGCCATACCTGGGTGTGTAGAACATCAGGCAATGTTCTAATCCTTCCATCTATGAGACTCAACTTTACCCTTCCTCTTCCTATGATTCTAGTTGTTGAATCATTACCTAATAAAACATTACCTCCATCATACCTTTCATATTCGCAGAACCACTCCCCGTGGGGAGTCATATGAAAGGATGCACCAGATTCAACCAACCGTGCCTCATGATCTGCATGTGTGCTTGAAGAGGCCAAGTACACATCCCCTCCTTCTTCCTTGGAGGTTTTTTCTTTTGTAGAAGAAGATTCTTCAGATCCCTTCTTTTTCTCAAGTTTGGATCTACACGGCTTCCTGTAGTGCCCTTATTTTCCACATCTCCAACATACCCTTACAAACTTTCCGGAAGATTTAGATCTACCCTTAGAATTAGATCTCCCACTTGAGAAATTAGAACTATTTCTTTCCTGGGAACGTTCTCTTGCAAATAATGTGTTTGTTCTATGTCCTTCCATATTCTTCCATCTCATCTCCTCTGACAACCAGGATGAGACCACTTCTTCAAAATTCAAGGAAGTTGTATTACTACCTATGTCCACAACCAGACTATCCCACGACTCTGGTAAAGAACACAACAAACTGATACATTTATCTTCATCTGAAATTTTAATCTCAACAGATATTAACTGAATTACTACAATATTGAAGGCATTAAAATGCTCTGCCATCAAGTCTTCATCTCTCATCCTCAAGTTATACAGCTTCTTTCTGAGGAATAATTTATATACCAGGGACTTAGAATGATACAACTTCCCCAACTTTTCCCATAAATCCTTGGTTGTAGATTCCTCTGACACATTCAATAATATTGAATCGGAGAGACATAATCAGAATGTGCTCTTTGCCTTCTGATATAACTTTTTCTAGTCATCTGCAAAAGTTCTTGTACGTGCAGTACCTGGATCTAGCACAATCCACTGATCTTTTTCCACCAATAGATCTTCCATATTGAGATTCCATAGCTCAAAAATTTTCCCATTAAACTTCTCGATATCCATCTTTGAATTGCTTGCCATTTCTTTTCACTTGAAAAAGCAATACCGCAGATCTCCCACTCTAACAAGGCTTATCATAGTCCCAAGCCAAACCCTTGACCACAAAGGCATCCCCCTAAAGCCAATAAAGCTATGATACCAAATGTAGATTTTAACCTTGTACAATATCTACTGCAAACAGATATTCAGTAAAGGAGCAGAAAAGATACAATGGAAAATACAAACATTACACAAATATGTTTCTCTTGGAAATCCAAACTAGGAAAACCAACATATTCTATATTATTCATCATGTTACAATGTTTACAATACACAATACATATAAGATCCAGAAGCATCCAAAACCCTAACCCAATGACCTGGATTAGTCCAAAACCCTAATTCTTTAACCGTAAATAGAAAACCATCAGCAAAGAAACCATGTGTCAAAAAACCACCTAAATATAATGCAGTCTCGAGGTAGAACAAATGTGATCCCGATGCATGAAAAACAAATTTGGGGGCTCCGCCCCCCTGCACCCGCCTGAGGAGGGGCCTAGTGGCCCACCCTCTAACCCCCCTGCGTGCCTAGTGCATACGCTCAAACACTACTACTCATGCAAAGAATATAACACATACCCAACAATTCGTTGATCAACAATAGTGGGGGTAGCGTTGACTAGTCGACTGCCTCCTTGACCTAGAGGGCCCCCAGCTGGTTGGGCATCTCTAATTGATAGAGGAATTGAGGTGGGAGCTATGGGGGCACCGTGAGTGCCGATTTTGGTATATATAGACTTGGGATCCCATCTTTTATATGGTAGTCGATACCCATTTATGTACCTATAGGGGTGGGGGGATTCACTGGCCTACATGCGATTGTATATGTATTTTTTGTAAACACTGTTATCACCAGAATTTCGTCCACAAAACATCTTCAAAACACTCATTATTTCACTCATGGACCAAAAATGCATCTCTAAAAGGTCCAAAACTATACAACCTGTAATAAAATCAGCATGCGTTAAAAATACACAAGGCGCACGTGCACGTGCAACAATCAGATAACGTCGAAAATGCGCACATGCACCCGATGCTCAACCATGGACGCAAAAATTTGTGCACACCTCAAAACGACACATTTATGATATTGGTCGACCTTCCACCCACTTCTGGATCAGCTTCCAAGTCGATTTCACATCCAAATCTCGGTTGAATCCAACTGGGGGGCTCGTCAAAGACCTAAAGGTGCCCTAAAAGGCCCCTTATTCACACTAAGAACTGGTTGCATAATACCTCAAATCTATGCTATCAAAGGAAGCCATGGGTACAATATATTTTCAAGGAATTCATTTGTATTGTTATGCTGTTGATATTCTCTTGGAGGATCGTCTTTGTTCATCAAGAGCATGCCAGCACCATTTCATTTAGCCATTCATATCACCTCTTGATTGAATGTGCTTTGAATTCTCTTCACCATTTCATTTTAGTTTGTTACTTGTAAGAAGAGATCAATATTTGGTGGTCCAAGAGCCCTCCCTTGGGGGAACAAGAGACCCATACATCTCCCTTTCTCTTTGGTGTTTTATTTCCACTAATACAATCCTTTCCATTGGTGGCATGAATGTTGTTTATTTCTTGTTCTAATGTCCTTATGCACTCTAGGTTAGTTTCTTTTAATGTTCTTATTTTAATTCTTTGCTTATCCTTTATGCTTTATACTCCTAACTCTTCCTTTCACTGTTGTCTTGCCTAGCTAACCCAACTGGGCTTGTAAGAACCCTTATTTTTCTCATTGAGGTGACAAAAGAGGTGAAACAGATTAGCAACTCCACTGGGGAAGGGTGTTACTGGATAAATCGGTAGGTGCGGACACTAATAGATCTCCCTAGATCCACCTGGATCTAGAACAAAATAGGACATGACATGAATCTTTCTCTAAGTTGCAGTCATTGAATCTACTACTAAGAAGGAATGAGTGACATACCTTTTTATTGCTTCCTTAGGTCTTTGTTTTTCCTGCTTCACTCCGGTGCTCTTGTGAAATCAGGTCCAAGACAACACAAACCAACCAAAGCAAATACAACAAAGTATATTCAATGTCAACCTATGCATATGATCAAGGAATTATGGAATAAAATAAGAGTGATTTTATGGGAAAGGGACATGCCATTGTATTATATTAAATGAAAGTAGAAGATACAATCAGATCGCCTTGATGTCGCAAGCTTCCTTTCTATGACACTTGGTTCGAATACACATGCTTGCTCTACATTTGCATGAAGAAGATACAATACAACTTGATAGTACAAATAGAGCCTTCAAGCTTCTGTCCAAACAGAGTTCTTCACACAATTCTTTCACCAGTTATTCATTCAATCTTGCTTAAGCTTTTCCATGAGAAACCTTTCAATATATAGGAGAAGGAAGGATGGTTACATGGATGAGGATGATCCCACTAAATCTGAGAAGTCAATAGGATGCCAACCATGTGAATGCAAACTCATTTTCTAGAATATTCCCTTCTAGAACCTTCATGACCTCTTCTCTTTTCCAAGCTTTGAAATAGGTTCACACCCTACCTATAGAGCAGAATGCAAACAGTTCGCACCCTAAGTATGAGTTGCCTACAAGAATGAAGGATTTTTGCACCCTATAGCATAGGTAGCCTGTGAACTCATCTTAAAAATGTGTTTTTTGGAAGAAGACAACAGTCACTTTTCTCAGGCAAAAAGTCCATGTGGGAGCCTGAATACATCACTTGTAGAGACATCACCAGAGTGACCAAAATAACGTGTAACAGAATGCCCCCTAAAGTATGAGTCCGGAACTTGTGATAGCCAAAATACTTTGTAAAATGCATGTGTGTGTCAGAAACAAGGAGCACACCTAATCGGAAACCTGTAAACAACCAAGCATCTGCAAAATATAATACCAATTCTGAGGTAGGCATTCCAATGCTTAGATCGCAAATGAATGGAATCATAAACGTAGGTCATGGCCACCAATCATACACTGTGGATCCATGTCGTCAAAATGCTACATAGCCACCAAGAATACACTGTGGAGCTATGTGAGAAGAATTGAATTAAGATATAGCCATGTGACATACAAAGTGTATCTATGTGCCGATACAAATCATACATACTCCATCCCAACCTGGATCAAAAATATGAGACCCAGGGTCTTCAATCCCATCACCTGAAACTACGAATCTAGCCATGTGATTACATGTGTTGAAGTTGAGCATGGTAGAAACCACTTGATTACCTATCATTGACGAAAACCATTAACAAGTGCGAGGGAAATCATCATTGATGTCAATGACTCTCAAGGTATCGAAGTACATTCCGAACAAATGTGAATGAATGATCTGAAGTCGAGCACTCAACGGAATCTCTTGATTAGGGATCAATGATGTGAAACCCTTGTCAAAAGAGAAGAGACCTGTCATGAAGGCATGCAGGTTCTAAGGTACTACATGATCTCTAAGTCTCATTTCCGGATAGTGAGTTATAGTCGATGGAAAAAGACTCGTCATAGGAGGGCCTTGATGTATCCCCCATCAATGACACGAAATAAGTAACAGATTTTGAGGGTGAAACAAAGTATGAATATAGTTTGAAATAGACATAGGAAAGGTCGACATAGTAAGAATGGATAACTGCAGATGGCCAACTCAATAGAGGGCTTGTTCGAACTTCTCTTGAACATATGAATGACATGACCAAGGACTTGGTAGCACTGACTCAAAGATGACCCAAGATATGAGCTTGTAACAGGTCAGATGAGAGACAAATGGATTTCCCAACCCAGATTCAAATGATGAATAGGGGGTGTCATGTTCAAGAGCTACGCTTACTGCCATTAATATGAATACGAAAACATATCCCTTTCTCAAAATTTCCCCCACCATTTCTGGTGAGTACCTCTTTATTTTTACACAAGATTTAGAAGGATAACATATGCTTGTTGATGTAAGCTCATCCTTTGGATGAGTCCCTCAGAGTATATTTAACGAACCCTAGGAAGGAGTGGTTTGATCCCATTACAGGTCTTTCGATGTTTGTTTAACGAGTCCAAGGATAGAAAACTCAGGGGTTTTTCATGTTTTGAGTGTCTGAAAAACACTTAAAGATAACTCTCTCAGTTCCTTTTTGGTAAAAGAGTTTGACGAGACCAAAAAAGTGATAAACTATTGCCCGTCGAACATTTTTTTCAAATACTTTAATGAGCATGAAAAGAAGAAGATCGCTTGACAATCTTTTCATTTTTATGGAGTGTGAAAAGAACTTAAAGGATACTCCCTTATGTTCATCGTTTTCATGTTACCGTGATGAGTAGAAAAAGGAGAGAAAAAGTATACTCAGTTACATTCTCATATATTTTCAAGCGCGAGAACGAACGAAGACTGAGCTCGAGGTTTTTCCTACAAAAACCCTAAAAATGTATTCGTACATGTGACAAAAAGAAAAAACACCCATAATCCCTCATTCGGACTTCAAAGTTGCTATATCTACGAAAAACCATGCTCACAAGGCTATTAGGGTATTAGGTTTTATAAACAAAGCAATACAAATAATATAAAACATCAATAAGAAATAGTAAAAAGTGAATAAATATGGGTGAAAAGGACTTTTTACCATTTGATCGTTACTTTACCAAAAACTTGTCCAGCATACGTCACTTTCCCCCAAATTTCTTTGCTCGATTGCGAGAGGCACAAGCGATCATTCGACGAATGGTTTCAGCCAATGAGGTAATCTCTTGATTCTGCAACTTTTCCATGGTTTGTTTTTTGTTTTTATTGGCAAGTTTTAGAGTTTCGAGTCCATTTTAGGGTTGGAACATGCACTCAAACATTCTTGCAGGTGGGTCATGTGGGACCTGCGAGAATCTCGCACTGTGAAAAAGGTTCATCTGTGAGGGCCGAAAAATGGATTTTAATGTGTGGTTTTGCTCAATAAAAATTATTCAAGAGTTTAAAACAAGTTGTTGACTTCCCTCTCATGGCTCTATTGCAGGTGTTTGATCATCAAGATGTTGGAATGGAGAGAAAGAAAACATGAGGAGGATGATGTCATTGCTGGAAATGACCCGGGTATAGTCGCTCCCCTCCAGGAATGTGGGCTCTTGAAATTTTTTAGGATACTGGGCATGAGAGCCCAACTCAGGTTGTTAGAATACCTGGTCCACATGTGGGACGTGGATCAATAGTTATTTCACGTGGGAGTCTAGACGCTGACACTAGATATCGAGGATATTTATTTTTTGATGTGGTTGTCATGATGTGGATACCATGCTACTTTGACCGGAGGTAGAGGTGATGGACTTCCTATGAGTGAGTATGTTTGCCAATATTGTGTTCCCGAGGTAGAGAGAAGCAAGGGTAAGGATGCCATTTGGGGGGTCCAAGATCTGACCCTACGAACTATATTGTTTACCATTGCATGTATGGCTGGGAGTGTGGCTCTGCACATGGCTCTTCAGATCTATTTCCAATACGCCATAGAGTGCACAGAGCCTTTGGTTTTCAACTAGTCAGATGTAGTTCTCCACAGTATGAAGAGACAACTAACAAAGTGCAGAAGGGATGACTTGAAGTAGTTTGGGTACGGGTCAATTTTGGTGTCATTCTTCCTCGAGAGGGTCCCACTACTGCGAATATAGGTTGATTGGGGTTTATCGGCCCCACAAGATCCAAGGATGATGAGGTGGTGTAACCTTCTGGATCGACACATAGCAAGGCCTATAATAAGGTATAATGATTCATTTTTTGACTAGTTAAGGCTCCAGATGTTGATGATCGACGACTACGCATATGTCGGTTTGGATTTCCGAGGGGATCTAGATTTGGTCCTACCTGAGGATGCTATGTGGGGTGACTTAGGTGAGAAGTACACATTTTGTTCTTTTTAAATGTTTTTGCAAATTTTATTATATGAAAAGTGTTTATGTTTATCCAAGGACTAATCAAAATATTTCTTTTTGATGACACAGATGTGGGGCCATATCAACCTCCAAGAACGTCTCCCATAAAAAGGAAAGGATAAGTGGCTCCAGTGGCGAGATGGGATGTCGAGGACTATGAGGCAGTGGAACAAAACTTAGAGCGGTTGACTGTGGATGTTTCGGACATTGCTATTTGGGAGATCCTGAGATGTTACCAGTGCCATACTGTGGGCGTGTCTGAGTCTCTCAGTCGACTGCTCCGTAGGGTAGCCCGAGAAGTTGTGTGTTATCATGAGCGTCATCCGAGATGTTATTTTGTAGAAGCTATAGGCTTCGTATTTTGAGATTTTGATCCTTGGACATAAAGTTTTTGTAAAAAATTTTGATCATTATATACATATATATGGATTCTACTGGCTTATTTTGTGTTGTGTTATACATGTGATGTGTGATTGGTTTATAAATTTCCCAAATGTCTGTCTAACACATAGTTATCTAAGGCATCAGTCAATGTATTTAGACATCCAGGAATGTGTTGATAATTGATATAATCAAAATAATGTTCCAAGAGGAGAATTCATAAATATACCTGTAATAAAGTGGGACTTCGGATAACATAGACATTACTTAACTATAGTACTACTAGTTACGAATTGAGTCATATAACCAGGTGGCGGATATCAAGTGAAATAGCATCAATGAACAATTTGATGATGGTGCTATATTCTGCAATATTATTGGTCACATGACCAAGGCACACACTTCGTAGACCGATAAGTTCATTTGTAGGTGTGTAAGTTACCCATGTAGCAGAAGCAAGGTTCTGAGTACTACAACTAGCGCTGTCAGCGAAGCCAATGTGGGGTAGCGAAGACTCCAACATTTGGAAACCAAACACATTGCAAGAGAAGTGGTTGAGGGAAGAGACCAAATAACGAAAAAGAATACTAAAGTAACACACAAAAAGTACGATACAATAAAATACAAGCACTCATGTATAGGTGATCTTAAGCATAGTACTTCTTTAAGTACAACCCATTTCTGGGTTCACTCAAAGAGATACTGTCATAGTCCACCAACTCGTAAGCTCCTTTCTCCAAAACTCGCCTGACGATATAAGGAACTTGCCACATAGCTTCAAATTTTCCATCTCCTAGCATATCCTGATCTTGTTCGTAAAGGAGAACCAGATCACCTTTAGAGAAAACGCATGGCTTGACATGTTTTTCATATTGGGCTTTGACACATTTCTTCTGGGCTTCTGTAACTAGGGTGGCATCGTGACGGGTTTCATCTAATTGCATGAGATACAACAGACGTTATTCTTCAACATAAGTGTTTGGGACAAGTTTTACGTCTAGTTTTAGGGAGGATATCTCACATTCAATCGACAAGATGGCTTCTAAACCATAGACTAAATGGAATGGTGTAAACCCGGTAGCAGACTTAACGGATGTTCGGTAAGCCCATAATGATGAAAACAACATCGTGTGCCAACTCGTTTTGTGAATCCCTATCATTCGTCAAAGCATGGTAATGAGGATTTTGTTTATTTATTCAACTTGGCCGTTGGGTTGTGGGTAATAGGGTTTTGAGTTTTCATGGCGAAGACCCAATTTTTCAGTGAGTTCAGACATCATGAAGTTTCTAAAGTGGCTACCGTGATCAGTAATCATAGCTTGAGGAACACCAAACCAAGAAATGATGTGATTGAATATAAATAATGTTACATTCCTTCCGATATTGTCGAATGTTGGCATCGCCTCGACCCATTTAGTAAAATAATCTACGGCCACAATAATGTATCCATGCCCCCCAACTGATTGAGGGTGACATGTCATGAAATCGATACCCCATTTTTGAAAAAGGACCAACGGAGACCACAGGGTGTAGAAGAGAAGGGTTTGATCATATTTTATTGTTGTAGGTTTGGCAAGCGTGGCGTTTTTGGACAACAATTATACAATCATTAAATAAATAAGGCCAAAAATACCCCGCTCGTAAGATCTTCTGGGTAGTAGAATACCCAGACATGTGACCACCACAGGCTCCAAAATGGCAATCATTCAAGGCTGTCTCAGCTTTGTCAAACGTGAGGTAGCATCGAAAATTGAATTCAATCCCATGACGATAAAGAGTATCACCGAGGATAATACACTGATGGGCTTGGTAGCGTATTCAACGATGGTTAGTCCTAGACAAATTGGACCAGAAAGTTTGGGTCTGGAGATATATGATGATATCTTCGTACCAAAGGTCAGCAAAACTGATCAGGAAAAGGGATTGATCGGACAATGAATCTTCTGCTACATTTTTTGTCTCAGAGTAGGGAAGGTCGCATATCAACTCAGAAAACACCAAGGATTTCTTGGACTTAGCGCATTCGAATTCTAAGTCAAACTCCTAGAGTATTATGATCCATTTGGATTATTTTCCCCCTATCAATTGGCATGTAATAATGTGTTTCATAAAGTTTTAGTTAGAAATTACCGTAGTCTTACGAAAAAGGATATAGTGCCGGAAACGTTGAACAGCTTGGACGACTGCCAAGGCCAGTTTTTCAACATGTAAATACTTGGTTTTGGTAGTCGTGAGAATCCGACTCAATTAATAGATGACATGTTCATGATGAGAATCATCCTCTTGGATGAGAACCATAGCGATGGTATAGTATGAGGCTGGAAGGTAAAGGAAATAATCCCGATTGTAATCAAGTGGGAAGAGTAGTGGGAAACATTTCAAAGACAGTTTCAAAGCTTCAAAAGCTTTGTTGGAAGTGGTACCCCATACAAACTCAGAACCTTTCTTGAGCAGTCACGTAAGTCCAAGAGTTAGCTCAACATAGTTCGGGATGAAACGACAGAGAAATTTTTCCTTCCCTTGCAAACTTTGTAATTAGCGAAGTGAGGAAGGAGGAGGGAGATTGAGAATCACCTCAACCTTCAAAGGATCTACCCTAATCCCTTGAAGTGAAACAATAAAGCCTAGAAG
Source organism: Picea mariana (assembly GCA_032191745.1). Taxonomy (NCBI): domain Eukaryota; kingdom Viridiplantae; phylum Streptophyta; class Pinopsida; order Pinales; family Pinaceae; genus Picea; species Picea mariana. The sequence goes on from JASDQU010256321.1 coordinate 11,596, forward strand.
TCGGCTGGATTCTATGCAAAAAACACATTTGTGGGGATTCAAGCATATATGCTAAAACCAACATCGAAGGAAAATGGCCCAGAGGTGTATTGGATGATCGAAACGACGCATGGAATGAGTAGGTAAGTCATCAAGATATGGCTGCACAATGTGATTTATATCATGAAAGGCATAAGATATGGCACATTGAAAAGTTGCACCGGGATTCTTTAAACCGAATGGAAGTTTTTGGTAGGCGAAAGTGCCCCAAGAAAAAATAAAATCGGTTTTGTGTTGGTCCGTAGATACGATATTGATTTGATTATATTTGCAGAAACCATCCATCAGAGAGAAAATTTCACTTCTGGCACAATCGTCGATGATCTGGTCAATGAAGGGGGCAGGGAAGTTGTCTTTAGGACAAGCTTTGTTAATGTCTTTATAATCAATGCACACGTGGATTGTGCCTTGTTTCTTGTTAATTGAAACAATATTGGAAACCCAGTCAGTTAAAGCCATAGGGTAAATAAAGCCATCTTTGATAAGTTTCTCAAATTCAAGCTTGATAGCAACTACTTTACATGGGTGGACTGGATGAATTCGTTGTCGGACGGGTTTAGCACCCGAGTATGTCTTAATCTCATGTCTTAGACATTGTTGTTACCAAAATGTCGGGGTCAATCCCTGACATTTCTTCATAGCTCCATGCGAAGATGTCACAAAATTCTTGGAAAAGAGACTTGTAGGTGACAACTTTGTCATGGGAACATGAAGCTCTGATATGCACATTTTTGACAACTCCAGGTTTTATGGATATGTCAAGGGGGATGGTGGGTGAGATATTACTTAAGTTCCCTTCATAGAACATATCATGTGTAGACTCGAGAATGATAGAAATGATGACAACAGTCGATGGGGTCGAGATTCGTTGGTAACCCTCGATGGTGTGTTGTTCTAGGAAGAGGATGGAATGATGATGTCCATCATCCCAAGGGGTGTCTTCCCTAGACATAATAGACATAATCATCTCGTCTCTGGGAAAAATGACACGAAATGGATCCGGATATAAATCACTAAGAGCGGGGGTAGAAGGGGTTGCCAATTGAATGGCTTGATCAATGGATTAGACCAAACTCAAAGCCATTTCATTGCCATAACAAAGATGATCTCCAGGGTTGGGGACCATTCACAGGTCATAAGATGCAGGGTTTCCATGAACAGAGGTGGAGATCATGTTGATCGAGGCAACAAATGGATGTGGAACATCAGGTGATGGAATGGGGAAAGTACCCATCAAAGAGGAATCTTTAAGAAGACCAACACCGACGTTCTCATATCTAGGGGTTTTTTTTCAATGAAAGGTACGTTGTCAATACATGCATTAGAGTGGAAGAAGGCCAATTGGTCTACGATAACTACTTTTTCTTGATGTGGGAAACACACGACACAGAATAGAGTGGACACAACTACATGCATGGAATCGATCCAACTACGACCAAGTAGAAGGTTGTAATCAAGAGGAGCATCAAAGACCTCCACTTCGACGTTGACTGTTTTGCCTTCTAACATAATAGGCAACAAAGGGAGGACACTGTAAGGCTTAAAACTAGAGCCATTGAAGGCTTTGAGCCTGTTGTGGGATTCAGTTAAAGGAGGAGAGTCGATGGCTTTCCAGTGAGTAATAGACATGACACACGTTGAGGCACCCTCATCAATAACTGTTCTACAAATGTTTTTGTTAGAGACAATAACTTGTATTTGGAATTCGAGTTGAGGGGGTAACCTTGGAATGTGATCTTCCAAGTAAAAAATTATTAAATTTGTATCCGTAGGGTCGATTCCACCAATAGATTTCAACAGTGCCTTCTGTTGTATAGGACAACTCTGAAGGACTTTGAGGGCTGACATCATAGATGGTGCTTGGGCCCGATCTTCAACAATACTGTAGTTTTGGGCAGCACGTGCATGAGGATTGAAAGCATATTTTTGAACAACACCCTTTGTGGGAAGGTGAAGAACTGTATCTAGGCTTGGTCGTTCGAGATGAAGAGGATCATTGGTAGGTGGAGTCGTGGGAGATGGTTGGACCAACGAATGAGGTATTGCATCAACCTTCTCTTTGGAGGAAGAATGATCTTTGGCTCGAGTTGAAACTTTGATGTCATTCTTCTTTGAATCACCTGTACACATTAAGACATAGGAGGTATTAGAGGGGGAAGGTTGGTCATGAATGACCAATTGGGCCTGTTGTTGAGAAGGGAAGGGTTGTGACAACATGGCTAGAGTGGGGGGTTTCAGGGTCCCTTGAAGAAACTTAGTAACCTCGGCTCGTCATGGACAATCCTTAGTGTAGTGATCATCACCATAGATAAGACAAGGGAATCATGGTTTGCGTTTATCCTTATTGTCAACAGGTGGTGTTTTGGTTTTCTCAGATTGTGGATTATTTTTATCCTCCTTGCTCTTACCCTTTCCTTTTTTGGATTTATTTTTTCCAGTGAGGGAAGATTGAACAGAGTTCACCTCAGAAGTCTTGTCGGTGGGAGGGGTAGGAGACGGAGAATTTTGAACATTAGAAGAAATGGATTTGCGGTTGTCACTAGAGGTTTGGATGGAATGAGTTTGGGCATGGAAAGTGCCAATCACACCGTCAACTACATGAGAAGCAGCAGGAGTAGTTGAAGTAGAAGAAGTAGAAGGACAAGGTGCGTCAGGGAGTAAGTCATAAAGAGTACCCGTTTGTGAGTAAACTAGGTCGAGGTATTGAGCACGAATGATTTTCTGTTCTTCTATGACAAATCCACCCATGGCGATGTCATGAGAGATGTCATTCACAAATGATTTTTTGAACCACTCTTCCAGCAGTTGATCGGGAAGTTTGAGTTTGATGAGACATCGTCTCTGTCGCTACTCATGAATGTGATCAGAGATATGAGTGGATTTGGCTTGTTTGAAAGAATTCAAAATTTTGGTTCCTGTTTTGTAGCGGATCGGTAACTGGTAGTGGGTGAGCAAAGCCATAGAGAGGGTGTTGAAGTCAGTAAAGAAGTCTCATGGTAATTCTATATACCACTTCACAGTGGAACCTGTGAGGGTTTGCTGAAAAAGGAGTAAATGAATAGAGTCATCCATCAAGGAGTTGGATGAGCACCAAAGGTGAAAATTCATTACATGATTATTCGGGTCCTCTCCCAGTTTACCATTGAATTTAGGGATGTCAGATGGTAGTTTGGCTGGTATGGCAGGCCATTAAGGAGAGTTATGGATCAGATCATTTAAAATTCTCGACAGATCAGGGAGGTCCAGGGTGGCTAAGAAGGGAAACTGTCTGTTCACGTGTGGGTACTGGTGACTTTGGGGAGGGAGTCCCATCGATAGACCAGTGGGACCATAAGCAGTTTGCATATGATGTGAAGATCCAGGTAGATTCGGTTGTTGGTGTGGAGGCAAGTAATTCATAGGGTTGTACCCTTGAACATGGGTGTGGGGTTGAGCATTCAAGCCCCAAATAGGATTGGACGTGCCTGGATATGGTTGGCCTGTACTAGGGGGTATGAAGGATCTAGCTTGAAGCTATTGCCCCCTAGTCGAGTGAGGATTATTTTGAATAAAATAATTCCAATTCTGGGCCAAGGATGGAGGTATGTTTTTTCCATAGGGCAGGGTCGATGGGGGTTTCCCTCTAATTGGGGGTTGCATCCCAATTGGGATTTTTCCTGCAAAAGGGGATTGGGTTTGGCCTCCTTGGTGAAATTGTCCACCGACATGAATCTGGTAACTAGGTGTGAAAGACGAGATGGTGCCACTAAGGTCGGTGCCTCTGATAGAGGATGGAAGAGGTCCTTTGAAAGGGGGTCGAGGAAGTGTCAGAATGAACATGGGAATGATATGGTTCCCAGAAGGAGTGCAAATGCCAGGAGTCCCAGATGAGATTTGTGTAGGAGCGGGAATAAAATAATTCAATGCATGATATCTGGGCAAAAGTGTTGGGGTGAATCTAGGGGAAAGCGACATGCCAATGGGATCTTGGATAGCTGTTGTAATCCCAATCTAAGGACTCGTAGTATCTAGGACCATTGTGTAATGGACTATTGTAGAGGGATAGTCAAGATGTGGTTAGCTGGCGGAGCATCTATACCAAGAAAATAATAGGTAGTACTAAAAGGTATTGCATTTGGATTAGATGTTTTGGGTAGCTTAGGTGTGACAGTGATATCAGCCCCTGCTCCTGAGCCAAATAAATCTCATCTAAAAATGCCAGTAGTCCAAAAAGGATCTTGACCCTTAGGTCCTGTGAAAGGTCCGATTGGTAATCCATAAGACTGAACAACTATTTCTCCAGAAGAATTCACTCAAACAATACGTCTCTCGGAGTCGGGAGGAAGTTGAAAGTCCTCACGAGAATTGGTAATTCAGAACTGTTCTAAAGAGTTAGTTCTTTCCACTTGTG
>JASDQU010256323.1:0-11448 GCA_032191745.1 Picea mariana
AATGCGAACTTCGAAACGAGGAAATGTGGAGCATCTTTGAATTGGTCTTAAAGGGACGAATCCAAGCAAGGCCAAGTGGATTGAGGTTGGAAGGGTGAGGGAACTTTACCCTCATATTCACATAGACTAAAAATAGTCTTTTGGAGGTCCAAAAGCTTCCCAATGGGGAGGTGTGATCAGGGGATCAAATTTTGCTCAAAACTTCAAAGTGCTCAGAATTGATGCAAACCGGATGAGAGCGTAGGCCTCGTCATTGCGAACCCAATGCAACTTGTTCCGTCTCAAACGGACGTCGGGAGCGAGAGATATTGCAATATGTTCGTCAAGTCAAAGAGGCAAAAAAAAAAATGATGTTGACTGTATAGTCCGTACATTCCGTACAGGATGACGTGGCAGGGTTGTACAGACCGTACGATGACGTGGTAGGGCCGTACAGACCGTATGATGATGTGGCAGAGTTTGATTGGCAGGCATGGTCAAATGATATCATGACACATGGCGTTTTGTTGGTCAATGGTAAGGTGCCACGCGGCCCAATCATGGGCTGCCACGTGGCACCCCTTTATTGGTTTATGGTTGTTGTGTAAAACTATTGGAGTCTGTGGGGTTCAACCCCCGGACCTCCCCACCACTTGAGCGCCTTCGCAAAGACCATCCAACCAACGGACTATTGATTGTGCCTTGTTATATAAACAAGTTTATATTTATTTAAGTTCAAAATATGTGACCGTTGGCGTGGGGGTCGGGCTGGGGCTTAGCCCCAGCCTGCGGTCGTTTGGATGGTATATATGACCGTGCCATATATATTATATAGCCCGACAGATTGTGCGCGCGCGGGATTTTGAAACCTAGCCCATGGTTCTTTGGAATGCGCCATGTGCCCATGCCTGGAGCGTGGGAAGTTAAACAGTTAAAGTTTTAAAGCCCGAGGTCATATCACAACTCGCCATGTGCCCAGGTGCTAGGCGGTTAGGGGTTGGCATGCCCTTAACCGTCCTACGGTTTGCACCGTTGGCGCGATTGCGCCCGGTGCTAGGTTTTCACGCTACTTATTACGTGTGAGCCAGGTTCAATTTACAAGGGTGCAATTTGTAGATGCAAAGACAGCAAGCTTGAAGAGGGAGACTTCCAGGAGGCCTAACTTCTTCGTTTTTTGACCAATTGAGGTGCCGAAAGAGCCCAGGCAGGGGTTTTTGGACGCTCTGAAGCCATTGGAGCAGTCAGTTTGTCAGTTTGAGCATTATAAGACATTTTTTTGAGCACTTTGAGCAATTAATAATAATGATCCATTGGAAGCTGGACCAGGAGATGTAGCCCAAGAGAGGGGTGAACTCCTTTATCAAATTGTTGTGGTTATGTGCTTATGTTCATTGATTATGCTGCTGTCTATGTGTATTTTGCATGAGTAATCTTTTAATCTATGTGTTGCAAACTGATCCATTTGCTTTAAACACATAACATTTACATTGCAATAATTTCAAGTATTTCAAGTCTTCTTCNAGATCGAGTTTTCGTTCTTTACACAAAAGTCTAAGTGTTTTGAAATTAGAAAAGTAATCTTCAAGTTTAAACACATAACATTTACATTGCAATAATTTCAAGTATTTCAAGTCTTCTTCATTTTTAGATCACTTTGGTCGTTATGGTTCATGCAATTAGTAACGTGTCTATGTTTAAAGAAACAACTATTTTATCCATTACATAATTATTTGTCAATGTGCCAAGTTACTACCACAACCTGTTGTTATTTTCAGAAATGGAGAGCATAGCATGGGTTCCAAAGCCATTGTTGCACTCCCCGAAAACTATTAACCTGTGGTGAGTATAATTATCCATGAACCATGGTGATTATAATTGATATCCACAATCTCTCGCAGTTGTAAGGTTGCTCGTGATACATGGATGGTGTATTCATAGTGTTTTATAATGAATGGTTGGTGATGTGGGTACTGAACAAGTTGTAGTGTTACAACTAATGATACATGAGTGGCGTGTTCAAAGTGTTTTGCAATAGTTGGTTAGTGATATGTATAGTGAGTAAGTCGTAGTCTTTTGTAATGACTAGTTGGTGATGTGTGGACCGAGTTGTTCCATTAGTGAAATAGCTATATATTGAATTTCTGAATTCAAATCATTAAATACCCTAATATAACAAAACATTAAATTTCATACTTTAAAAATGTAAATCACTAATACCATAATATAACAAAATATTAAGTTTCATACTTTAAAAATGTAAATATATAACAAAATATTAAGTTTCGTACTTTACAAAATGTAAATCACTTTTATTTGTGGAATAGCCTAATTTTTAATTAAGTTTAAAAAATGTAAAACAAGTTTATATGTGGCCTAACCTATTTTGTTTTAATACTCTTGTAAAAATGCGATCGCTCACCCGCTTCAATCTTGCGCCAATGAACCTTATGAGAGCAATGTTTAAAAAATATTTTATCAGGTAACCTTTCCCTATGATGTGAGAGTTGGTTCCTTATGAGAGCAATGCGTCGAAAATATTTTATGAGATAACCTTTGCCTATGATGTGAGACTTAGTTTGTTTTTCTGAGTTGGTCAATGAGATTAGTTTGGTTGGTAAAAGTAGGTATGGTTATCATGTTCATCAAGGTTGAATTTTGTTAAGCATCAATTTTGTTGTTTGTAAGGTAGTCTAACTTTTTAAGAAAAATATTTTATCAGGTAACCTTTCCCTATGATGTGAGAGTTGGTTCCTTATGAGAGCAATGCTTCGAAAATATTTTATGAGATAACCTTTGCCTATGATGTGAGACTTAGTTTGTTTTTCTGAGTCGGTCAATGAGATTAGTTTGGTTGGTAAAAGTAGGTATGGTTATCATGTTCATCAAGGTTGAATTTTGTTAAGCATCAAGTTTGTTGTTTGTAAGGTAGTCTAACTTTTTAAGAAAAGTGTTTGGTATTTAAATACAAATTTTGAAATTTATATTTAAATTATAGTTTTTTAAAGCGTCGAAAGTGGCAAAAGTGTAAACTCGTTCATATCATGTGGATGGGTTGTGATAGAATCATAACTTCACACCTTTCATCCATTTCTAATAACTTTTGACTAATAACTTTTGAGATGGAATTATGAATTAAAAGTTTTCAAATGGATCAAATAATTTGAATAAATTTGTTCACTGATCTTTCATCCATTTCTAATCACTTTTGTGTTAGAATATATAATTTTTATTTATCTAATATGTTTGTTAATGTATTGAGAAGTAGAGACAATCTCTACATGAGTTGTGTGATCTTATTTTTAGGAGGTTGTTTGAGAGTTGGATTTGTGAGATCCATGTTTGGTGTGTTGTTGAGATATTATTTCAACCTCTCCATTTATCTTTGGAATAAATTAGATATTATAACAACCATATGAACTCTATATATTAGAGTTACATTGTATTGTATGTATTCAATAATTCAATAGAACTTTGTGTTCTCTACTCTCCCATTTTATGATGGTATCAGAGCGTCAAGGTTGGGCGTGACTCCCTCGTGGGAGTAACTAAGAACATGCAGAGAGTAGAGTAGTGTGTTTGTGTAGTGTGTTTGTTGTGAAGAGAAGTCGTCGTTGGAAGTCTGTGGAAGAGATAATCTGTTATGTGTTGTGCGGACTGTCAGCCAACGTGTATTGTCCCTCTTGTTGATATTATGGTAGTTGCAGGAGGTATTTACCTCCACGTGTAAACCTGATGAGAATAGAATATTCTGGGAAGAAAGAAGAAACCCTAATTAGTTGGCTAATAACTCTAGAAGACAAGTCATCTCAAGAGGATAACTTGTATTAGGTTATTAGCTTCCAAGAGAAGAAGTCAGCTAAAGGAAATATTATATACTAAGTAAATAGGCACCCAGAATGAGAAGTTGACCCAAGCAGTTTGCCAGATTTAGTATAAATACAGGAGGCCAGTCTTCAATCTGGAAGGAATTCTCAGAACTATAGAAGCAACACTTGTGCGCACAGCAGTTGGCTAGTTTCTACGCAAGTTTGGAGGATAGTTGTCGTTGCAGCTGCTGCAGCTAGCAGATTTCAGTTTTTTTTTGGACTATCTCTCGGTTATGGTTTGGACTCTCTGATCAGATCTTGCTTGGTGCGCTATCCTTGGAGAAAGGTGCGCCACCCTTTGTTTGGCTATCTGGCCTAGGTTTTTCTTCCAGAATGACTCTCTATAGAGGTTAAGGTGCTTGGGGGTGGCTTTGGAAAATGGTTGGGTGACAATAGTGATATTGTCTATGGTTAAACGAGCACATCCATTAGATTCTAACATGTTATGGGCGCACAACTCCTTCATTCAGTCTAACCACTGGAAGGGAGCATAGCCATAAGGATACTAAGCTCGTTGAAGAACTGCCACTAGGGTTTCTAGCAGGAGCAGTTACCAAAGCACTGTCATCAGAATTACTAGCAAGTGCAGTTGCAGAAACCCTAACCCTCTCGTTGAGGAACATTAAGTGAAGGGATAGACCTAATTTTTGGATATACTAGTGCACCCTATCCTAGCACATCTCTTGGTACTCTCAGCAAGAAATAACGTTAAGTTTGAGTTTTTGGTCAAATTTAGGGTTGACCCAGTCAAGGCAACCATGACATACTCTATGAAGTCAGAAAACAAGTTAGATGGGGCTTCTAACTTCAGAGCATGGAAGACAAGGATTGACCTCATCCTTTCCAAGAATAAAGTGCTAGATATCATGAAAGGAAATATCGTGGAACTGGAGTTTGAAGAAGGAAAAGAGAAGGAACCGCAAAATGTTGCAATTATGGAGAAGTTCAAAGATGGTGAAATCAATGCCATGAGTATCATAGTGGACTCTATAAAAGACCACTTGATACCCTACATCTCCCATCTTGACTCATCTAAAAAGATGTATGATGCCCTAACAAACCTCTTCTCAGTCAGAAACATTGGACAAGTAATGAGTCTGAAGAATGAGCTCCGTGACATGAAGATGAATGATGATGACAACATAACATCATACTTTGTGAGGATCTCTAAGTTAAGAGATCAACTACAAGCTATTGAAGAGATCATCTTAGAGAAGGAACTAGTAAATATAATACTCAACGATCTTCCCAAAACATGGGATGCATTTGCGGCAAGCATGAACACAAGGAAGGAGTATCCTACATTCGAAGAACTTTGGACTTGTTGTGCACAAGAAGAATCAAGGATTAGTGCAAAAGATAAACCTCAAAAGAAATACGATGATCAAGCCTTCATAGCAAGATTCAAGAATTTCAGGAACAAAAATAAGTTTAGTTCAAGGAAGAAGCCTAATCAAGAGAAAGATATGTCATAAATACAATGCTTCAACTGTCGAAAGTATGGTCACTACAAGAATCATTGTCCTGAGATGAAGAAAAGGAAGGAGATGCATGAAGCATTAGTTTCCAAAGAAAAGGAACCTTCAAAGAAGAATAAGTAGGATGAAACATACTTCTTCTTCCAAGACAAGGTAAACAACACTCTTCATAGTTCTTGTACATACCATGTTTTACGTACATATCTTGCATATATATTTCTTAGAAGATAATATGTTCAAAGAGAAACTATACTTATGGAAGAAAAACAAGATAAGGATTTCTACAAGTCAGACAATACACATGAAAGGATGAAGTACATCAACAACCCCTGGTAACAATTCATGTGGAAGTTATTATCAGAATCAATCTTGAAGAAACCTAGAAGAAGTAAAGATAGAAAGAAGTCAACAATCAAGAGGAAATTGGAAAAATATTTGTGACACTTTGCAGAAGGCAATAAGGATGTAGAATGAAGCATGGACTCTCCTAGATCGAGGGATCCGATTATATTATCAAAAGAAGAACATGCATTCATGCATGAAGCAAGGATTAGGAGGGAGCTAATCCTAAATCATATGATCCATTGAAGATCATGAAGTATCCTTCCATGGTAGCAAGCATAAAAAGAAACACGTGTTCAATGTGACTTTAGAAGAAGTCTTATTCGAAAAGAAGCCTGAAAGTAATCCCTGGTTGTCCATCCACATCCATGATCCTATGATGAAAGAAAGAAGTTGGAATCTTCAGAGCATGGAATCTATAGAAAACTCCATGCACTTAAGAGATAAAGAGAAACATGAGGAAGAACATGAAGAATTACAAGAGAGAAAGAAAAGACAGAACAACCACTCTGTGTATCGAGAATCACAAGACTACCAGCCTGATATGAACTCACTAAAATCAATCAAGAAGAGGAACTGAAAGTTGTGATGAAGAAAAGTGTGTGGAAGACTTATGAATGAAAGCATTGCGAGATCCAGAACTAGAGGTTTTTTCGGATGGAGGGAGAAGACTATGATGATTGTTTGTTCCAAGTAAACTAGACATACCTCTACATGAGCCATTATATCGTCTGCAATATCCATGGGTTGGAGTTTACATCAGATGAATACAAAGACTATTCTCCAGAACAATTGAACAAAGAGTGTATGAAGAGCAACCTCAAGGATTTGAGGTATACCAGAAAGAGACCCTTGTATGCAGATGAAAGAACACAACTTGGTAGAGAACCTCCAATGCACAGCAGAAGCGTGGTGAAAATTTTCTATATTATATCAGACTGGTTGCTCAGAACTCCAGAATGATGGATTTCCAATCCATGACAAAGATATCATGATGACAGAAGAAGTTCCACATGGATATGTTCTAGTTTGAGCCTTGCCACGATGATTATGAGCTATCAGGAAACAAAAGAGTTGAATTCAACTATGATATACTGTGATTATCAAATTTATATTAAACCTTGAGAGAAAAACTAGTGCTCCAGAAAGACCGAAGTACATTGAGATCGAGCATTACATTCTCCGTGATGAAGTCCAGAAAAGAGAAGTGGTTCTCCAATATATATATCTCCACAGATGAGCAGATAAGCAGACATTTTGGTAAAGCCTCTATCCAAGATGAAAGAGTTTGTGTACTCAAGTTGGAGCTCGTGGAGATGATTTCCTTATTGAAAGAGGAAGAGATGACTCCCGGGATGGGAGGGAGCACTGGTGTGTTACTGACTTATGGACAGTCATTTTTCAGTTCAAAAAATGGTCCAGGATGAGCAGTTCCTTTCTAGTTCAGAAAGTGGTTTGAGATTTCTGACAGACAAGCATTTTCTAGTTCGGAAAATGGTCCAGATCGAACGGTTATTTTTTTAATGAAAATGGTTCGATGGATTGTTGATGTACCATAGACAACGATTCCCCTTGTGGTTAATAGGGAATGTTCTAGGACAATCTCTCTTCTTGACGGTCACTCTTAGTAGTGGTCAAGAAGACTGGTCCGCCTCGCCGAAAATTCATTCTTTTGAAGCTCACGGTTGTGAGCAGTTTCGAAGAATGGTTTGTTTTGGAGGTTGGTGCAGGACAACCATTTCCTTAGGAAATGGTCCGAACAGTCATTCCCTAGGGCATATTCATTCTCTCCAGGTTTCACTTTGTTTAGTGCCAGAGGAATGGACCATATAGGTGAATGGTCCAGGTTCAACAATTAGGGACAGGCATTCCCTAGGGAAGATTCATTCTCTCCAGGTTGCACTTTGCTTAGTGCCGGAGGAATGGCCCAAATAGGGAATGGTCCAGGCTCAAAAATTGGGACAGTTATTCTTCCTTGCTTGAGAAGAATAGTCCAGATAGCTCATCATTGATGTTTTACCTTATGAGGGTAGATGCTCTTCCAGATCTCACAGATGTGAGTGGAAGATCGGCCCAGATGATTCAATTTATATCATAACAATGTTTTATGTGCAGGTTGATATCAGATGATATGATTGTTATGGAGACTGTATGTCTCCAAACAATAGATGTATACTATTGTGGTGGATGTGTTCCACTGATTGTGAATATATGTCACTGATCAAGTATCTGTGTGCTACTTGGTGTGGTAGTGTACCAGTGGATAGTAGTTGTGTACTACTATGGATAGACACAATTGTGTTCTATTGAATGACATTGTTCCGATTGCCTTGAAGACTATCAATAGTGTTGGAAAATGTTTATCAACTAGATGGATGATCAATGGACAAAGATTTCCCAGACAGAAAATGGTCTAGGAAATTTATTCTTCTAGGATATATGTCCAGATTAGAAGAATGGTTCTTGTGTCACTCTGTGGAGTGAGTGACTTATCCAACATCATGTCTGATTACTCAGATGGAGTATGGTTTTGAGAGATGATGCAGCTGATGACACTGATAGTGATGATGGCGCTCATGATCTAGACATGAGATAGTTTATATGACTATGTTGATGCTACCAGGTGAATGGTATGTTTGTGCTCAAGACCATTACCTTCAATACCTCCCTAGCTAGGAGGGAGTGTTGATATTATGGTAGTTGCGGGAGGTATTTACCTCCATGTGTAAACCTGAAAAGAATAGAATATTTCAGGAAGAAATAAGAAACCCTAATTAGTTGGTTAATAACCCTAGAAGACAAGTCGGATCAAGAGGATAACTTGTATTAGGTTATTAGCCTCCAAGAGAAGAAGTAGGCTAAAGGAAATATTATATACTAAGTAAATAGGCACCTAGAATGAGAAGTCAGCTCAGGTAGTTTTCCAGATTTAGTATAAATACAGGAGGCCAGTCTTCATTCTAGCAGGTATTCTCATAACTGCAGAAGGAACACTTGTGTGCACTGCAGTTGGCCAGTTTATGTGCAAGTTTGGAGGAGAGTTGTCGTTGCAGCTGCTGCAGCTAGCAGATTTCGGTTTTGGCTTGGACTATCTCTTGGTTATGGTTTGGACTCTCTGATCAACTCTTTCTTGCTACATTATCCTTGGAGAAAGGTGTACCACCCTTTGTTTGGCTATCTAGCCTAGGGTTTTCTTTCATAATGATTCTCTGTCAAGGTTAAGGTGCTTGGGGGTGGCTTCAGCCTATGGTTGAGTGACAATAGTGATGTTTTCTATGGTTAAATGAGCACATCCATTAGATTCTAACACCTCTCACTCGTGCTTTCTGCCAATCCTGCATGAGTAATTTGTTGAATCGTTGAAGAGAAAAAGCGCCTTCAAGTAGGAATTGTTGTGTCGTTGTTGTTTGAAAGTTTCCTGTGTGTAGAGGCATTCGTTGTTAGGTATTGTGTATTGCTGCCTTGGCCCAAAAATTGTTGAAGAAGGAAATTATTCTTGATCGGTGATTAACACATTGATTGTGCAATGAATTGTTTTTGTTTAGTAGATGATGTCAAAGTCACTACTAGAATCCATCGTGGAGAAAGCACCTGGCCTCAACACGTGGAGATGCCGTTAGTCATTACAGTCTTGCTTGCTCGAATTTCCAATTGATCTACTTCGAAATTCGACAGAGGTTGCGATTGAGAATCAATTATAGTCATGAAACCTCATCTCGTTGCTAGAATTACAACAATCCTCATAGTTATGCTACTAACGAGCTATAAGCTCTTTTATTTTGATTGTTGGAAATTTCATTCATTTCTATGAACAAACATACATCTAATTCCTCTTCTATATTGGATCCCAAGTTTTTCCAAAGGATATCAAGTCTGATAAGAGTGCGTGCTTCTATAAGGAAAGTCACTTTGGCACATAGATCTACTATTAGTTTTCATGAGAAGAGTATTTATCAAAATGCAGATGCCTTTCATGGAGCTACGTTGAAATGGAGAAACACTTCAAGATTTTCATGTATTGAGAAGGGGATCCTCCTCTAGTTCACAATGGACCCTGCAGGAGTATATATTCAACAAAAGGGCATTTAATTTTCTAGCTAGACTTGAAGGAGAGTCATCGTTGAGGAGTTGTAGAGTTGCAGCCTGTGGTGCTATCTCAAGTTCTCCTACATGAGTGTTGATTTGATGGCCTTCTGGATAAGTGCCATTGTCGTAGAGAGGACAGACGACCCAACATGGAGGTATCCTACAAGAGTGTTGATTTGATGGCCTTCTGGATAAGTGTCATTATCGTAGAGAGGAAAAACGACCCAACATGGAGGTGTTATAGCGAAGTGAGGTGTATGTGCCCATTCCGTTGGACTCACACACCCTCCAATCTGAGATTAAGTTGTGAATTAACAAGTATTGTTATTGATATTTTTTGGTTTGAAGATGATAGACTCGTGACTATATTATAATATTATAATGTGAGTCACACATGTAATTGAAATAAAGTATATGATATTTTGATGTAATGATCCTAGAAAATTCTTAAGCATGTACCTCGTATAGGTTATGTACATGAGCCATTGTATACCCCACTAATGTGAAAATTTTGTGGTGATCTAAAAACCACTATGTAAAGGATCATTTGTGGTCAAAACCACTTGAGAAAGCATGGTTACAGGTAATCCGAGAAAACCTGATGCATGGTTTAGGGTAATCCGAGAAAACCCAGAGCATGGTTACAGGTAATCCGAGAAAACTTGATGCATGGTTCAGGGTAATCCAAGACAACCCAGAGCATGGTTATAGGTAATCCAAGAAAACCCAAAGCATGGTTATGGGTAAGCGGAAAAAAAAAATCTAGTTTGATGATGATGTGATGAAGGGGGAGCTAAAGCTAAAAGTACATGTATGAGGGAAAATGGTTGAATGAACCATGTAGCTGAAAAAGATTCCTAGAGAACTGGCTGTTACAACGGCTGATGACCCATGTATTTCGGTAGATGGATTTATTTTTATATGAACGTCAATAATCAGACGCAAGTACTAGAGATATGACCACATAGATATTTAGATAAGTATTCATTAAGGGAGAGTTTTGAAATATATAATTCCTACTTATCTAATATGCTTGCTAATGTATTGAGAAGTAGAGTCAATCTCTAAGTGAGTTGTGTGATCTTATTCTTAGGAAGTTGTTTGAGAGTTGAATTTGTGAGATCCATGTTTAGTGTGTTGTTGAGATATTATCTCAACCTTTCCATTTATCTTTAGAATAAGTTAGATCTTATAACAATGATATGAACTCTATACATTAGAGTTACATTGTATTATATGTATTACTTGATTTCAAATCATTTTTCTATCATTTTAAAATGAAATTATGAATCACATGTTTCTAAATGAATCAAATAATTTGAATAAATTTGTTCACCATATATAAATAATAACAATTTTTTTTCACCATATATAAATAATAACTTTTATTAAATTATTAATTAAAAAGCTTCCGTCAACCACATGTTACTAATTAGTATACGGTAATTTATTAATAAAAGTAATTTAGAATTGTTAAACCTCAATGGACAAATCAAAATTTTTAATTTAATTTAAATAAATATAATTCAAATTATATGTGAAATAATTTATAAATAGTAGATTAAGAAGCTCATTATTTTACAAATAATTTAACGATCATTAAAAAGATATCTTTGTAAAATATTTAAATAATATCATAATTGTTGTGAAATATCTCAATATCTTATTAAACAATTTTCAATTTACAATGTTGAATA
>JASDQU010256326.1:5120-15946 GCA_032191745.1 Picea mariana
CAGAGTTGTGAATTAGGATTGTTGTGTGGTTGGGAAAACTAGAGAGCATGTTAGATAACTAATGTGTGTAGATTCGGCCTAGGACCCATCCTTGTGTATTCATAGCCCTGGCTCCGGGGTGACCTACTGCTGATATTTGGAACAACAGTGTCTATGGTTGGGAGGAACGTCCTTGGTTTGAAACCAGTTGGTGGATTGTTAAATGAATTATAAGTGCTCTTTGTCTTTTCTTGTTTATTTATATTATGCTTTGTATTATTATTATCTCTGAGATGATGTGTTTATGCTATGTATGTTTGTTGTTAATGTTGTGCATGAAATGATGTTAAGAATTCTTTTATGATTTAACATGTTCTGGTTAATTGTATGCTTTGGATTCATGTTCTTGATTTATTAAAGAATGGAACATAATTTGTAATCAGTCCAAGAGGAAAAATTTGGAAGTAACCGGGTAATGGATATGTTTCAGATCAATATCCGATTAAATTGTTTTGGGTATGACAAAGTGGCATTCAGAACGTTCTTGAAGGGAATTTTGAGGTAGTGTGGCTCAGCCTGGTGGTTGGGTACATTACAAAGTGGTATAAGAGTTGTAGGTTACAACATTGGGCCTGCAACTGGACTGAGTTTTTCTTTTGAAATTAATTATCTTGCTACAGGAAAAAAAGTTGTTTTCATGATGATTTTTATTTTGAAGGAAATTATATTGCTATGGAACAATGTCGGAGAGGAGGATTTTGTAGTTCAACACTATCTTTCCAACCATAGAAAACATGTTCATGTGAATCCTCATGGACTTAGCATTCCATCGAGCCCTCTCTCGATATATTTGGCCATCGGAATCAACAAATATGCCTTCTAGGAAGGCCATGCATAGTTATCGTCGATTTAATCTCCGTGTAGAATCTTCGTCATAGATCTGTGATCTGCTCATTTCTTTTATCCCACGTGCAAGGGGAAGATATTGAGTGAGTGGTTTATAATGAAAAAGGAACCTTACATTGCTTGTGTGTGATAAAGGAAGCCACATAACCTTTCCAAGTTTTCACATGATGTAACGTTTGGTCATCGGGACCCATGAGAAAAGCATTCTCACTGGATCAACGTCAACTAAAAGGGAGTTGCATGGAAGTTGCATGGGGCACTTGGTGGGTCAGTGGCCTGGTGTTCGTATCAGACCAGAGTATATCGGAGGAACCGGATAAAATACTTTTGTGGGGCGTCAGGTGGTTAGATTGAACCAAAGTCGACCAAGGGAGCCAAATGGAGGTTACGTGGGGCGCCCAGTGGGCCATTAGACCATATCAGAGTTGTTTATAAGGGTTATATGAAAGTTGAGCCGGGTGGTTAGACTAGAATGGATTCGGGAATAGGAGTATGGAATTTGAGCTAGTGGGATGATGCCATGTCATAGGCACATCAATTTCATGTCAACAAATTGCCACATAGGCAAGACTATCCATAAGTCTAAAAAAAACTAAAACTAAGTCTGGAGCCATTTTCTTATTTTGGCTATAATTGGAGTAGATTAAATCAGATCGAGATGAAACTTATGGGTTTTTCCTACAGATATAAGATCTAAAAAAGTGTTAGATACAACCACATCCATTTTGGCTTGAATTTGTCAGAAATTGCAAAATAGTAGTTTTTAAAGATCTGGGTCTAGATTATTAGGAGAGATCCAAATTAAGTTGAAATTCTTGGAGAATGTCTAAAAAGTAGACATGGAAATAACCCATGAAGGAATTGAATAAATTCTAGGGAGATTGGAATGGGGATGCTAAAATAGACCAAAATCCACTATTTTGGGCCATTTTTGGGGGATTTTTGAGATTTTTACAAGAGGAAAAGTGACCCTAGATCGCAAAACTAGAAAATTTTATTTACTCGACATTTTATATACTCTTCAATAAAAACAACGTTGGCATAATGAAATTTTTCCAAAAGTGCACAGATTGAGAGATAACTAGTTTTGCAAAAAAAATCCAAGCCTAGAAAAAAGGGTGAAAAAAGGACAAAGTTGTCATTTCCATATTGTTGCAGTTTTAAACTAGAGCATTAGATTGAAAATATAATATTGGTTATGAATTCCTTGTCATTATTTTTATCTATGTCCCATACAAAAGTTTCTCTAGTTCTTGACATGTTTTCTTCTACAATTGATAGAAGTTGGCCTTTCAATAAAATTAAACCAATGGAGAAAATGCACAAATGGGGTGAAAATGAATTTTTCAGGAAGCCATAAATTTCATCTCAGAGATTGGATTGGGGCATAAGAATAGTGATGTAGGAGAATCCTTGGGTTCGGGAAATCCACATCACCCAAAAATATTTCCATTCTGCAAATAGGAAATAAGTCAAATAAGGATTGTGTTAGTGGTCCATTTTATTTAGTCAGTTTGTTGTAATTTCGAGTTGTTGATTACTCCTACAGATACTCTTACTATGTTGAAAATCGCGCTAGAACTCGTGTTGAAACATGTGCTGAAACTCATGTTGAAACTTGTGTTGAAACACGTGTTGAAACTCATGCTGAAACACGTGTTGAAACTCATGTTGAAAATCATGTTGAAACTGCCATGTATAGAGAAATTTTACAAGTGTCATGCTGAAACATGTGTTGAAAATCGTGTTGAAACTTGTGCTGAAACATGCACACATAATGAAATTTTACAAGTGTCATGATATTTCTTTATTTTTAACATTGTGGCCGTACGCATTTGATTTTTCCACGCTAGTATGCATTCATGATGAGTCACAACTACCGTTAGGTAAAAGAATTCGCGACTAAAGGACAAAACATGACCCGAGGCCAAAAGGAAGTTGAAGCAATTCGGAAGACAGAGAGACGGTTTGGGTATCATCTCGTTCTTAGAGGGGAGGCAAATCATTTCAGAGCCGAGGAGGATTTTTAAAATGAAATGGAGCGCAATTTTGAAGGGGTTGGTGACCCACAAAGCAAGGAAATCGTAGAAGGTGGACTAGAGAGAAATATTCAAGATTGGGTGAGCACACAAGAAGTGAGAAATAAAAGCTTAGCCCATACATGCAGACCATTACCCTCTCGACGATTTCATAGTGTTTTTCATCCATACAAGCAACAATTTATGGGGTTTTCGAGTGTTTTTGTTAACAGTGGATTCCCCATTATTTGGAAAAAGTATTTATGTTTTGTTTTTCCGTTGTACATTCTGTAGTAGGGTGTGTGTTATAATTGTGTGTGTGTTACAACCAAGTTACCTCTGCATTATGTGGTATCAAAGCTCGGTTCTACTATGGGATTAGCATCTAATTTGAAATTTGTGGGTTTTCGAGTGTTTTAGTTAACAATGGATTCCCCATTATTTGGAAAAAGTATTTATGTGTTGTTTTTCCACTACACATTCTGTGTCAAGGTGTGTGTTATAATTGAAATTCGTGGGTTTTCGAGTGTTTTAGTTAACAGTGGATTCCCCATTATTTGGAAAAAGTATTTATGTTTTGTTTTTCCACTACACATTCTGTAGTAGGGTGTGTGTTATAATTGTGTGTGTGTTACAACTGAGTTAACTCTGCATTATGTGGTATCAAAGCTCGGTTCTACTATGGGATTAGCATCTAATTTTCTTATGTGAGATAGGGTACAAAATACATGTTTGTGGTGGTTGATCAACAAGAGTGTTGGAAGTCAAGTTGGGTTACATAACTGTGTGAGTTATGTGGATGTTGGTGAGACACCAAAAACTTGGAGGAATGTTGCTTCGAAGGAGAGGAGCGGGAAGGGGATGTGTAGGAAATTGAGAACTGAAAAATTTTAGAAGAAGAATAGAGGAATTGGAAAATTGTAGGAATGGAGATGATGAAGTATACTCAGATCCAGAAGAATAAATTGAATATGAATGGGATGGTGATGAAAGAGACCCATTAATTAGACTAATTTCTTATTTGAGTAACAGGGTTAGTGCAAAGTTTGAGGTTTATTGTTATGATGGTAGTCTAAGAGTTGATGTTCTCATTAACTGGATTGGAGAACTCGAAAGATACTTTGAGTGTGAAAATGTTCAGGATCCAAATCAGGAAAGATTTGTTGTTACGAAGCTGAAATGTCATGCATCACTATGGTGGGATATGCTACAAAATGATAGAGTGAATAATCAGCTGGAGAAATCAGAACTTGGAAGAAGATGGTTACCAATATTAAAGAGAAATTTATTCATGTTTATTACCAACAGAATTTTTTTTTGACAAGTCCAGAACCTCAGACAAAGGGAGACATATGTTCGTGAATACACTGAAGAGTTATTTAGGTTGTCACTCAGAGCAGGCCTCAAAGAACCAAAATTCCAACGAGTTGCAAGGTATGTAAATGGGTTGAAGTTTTTGATTCAATATGAAATGACCACACACTATTTCCACACCGTTGATGAAGATTATCAAGTTTCCCTTAAGGTAGAAGAAAATATTGAGAGGAAAACACGGCCTAGAGGTAGAGGAAGAGGTTTTAAAGGATGAGGTAAATCATGGAATGCTAAAGGCAATGAAAAGGAAGAAGAATCTTCCAGTGGTCAAGGTGGAAGAGGAGGAAATGGAACTGGTAGAGGCAGAGGATTCAGAAGAGGAAAGGGTAGATATGTAATCACTTGTTATCATTGTGGTGTAGAGGGACACAAGAAGTTTGAATGTCCAGAAAGGAAAACTTCAAGGAGAAGAGGTGAAGCCCGGGCACAATTCACACAGGATGACGAAGCTACAGTAGTTGGAGAAAATGTGACTATTATTCAGCAAGAACAAAGTGAGAATTTGTTGTTCCAAAGAGTGTTGCTTAAATCTGAACAAAAGGAGGCAAAGGAACCAGAACAACGAAAGAAAGTTTTTAAAACAAACTGTAAGGTTCAAGGAAAATGGTGTAACTTGATTATAGATGGAGGAAGTACAGAAAATTTGGTATCCACTGAAGTCATGAACAAACTGAACTTGAAAAGGTTGAACCATCTGAACCCTTACCATGTTTCTTGGTTGAACAAGGGACAACATGTGATTGTGACTGAGCACTGTTTATTGAAGTTCCAAATAGAGAGTTTTCAGGAGCATGTGTTATGTGATGTGATTGAGATGGATGTGTGTCACATACTGTTGGGAATACCATGGTTGTTTGATTGACAAGTTCACCATGATGGTAAGGAAAACACATATGAGTTCAAGAAAGATGGACAGCAATATAAATTAACACCAATGTTGGAGGATACAGTAGCAACAACAAGAAATTGTGTTGATATAAACACAAGTAGCAGTAGGATCATGATATGTTCTGCTAAATAATTTTTACAGGAAGAAACCAAATCAACATGTTGTTTAGCAGTGATTCTGAAAGAAGTGAAAAGTGTAGAGGAGCCAAATGTTGTACCTACAGAAATAAAGTCCTTGTTGGATGAATTTAAGGAGTTTGTTGCTAATGATCTGCCAAAAGGATTGCCTCCAGTGAGAAGTATTTATCATCAAGTTGATTTAATGCATGGATCAATTTTACCTAACAAAACACCTTACATGATTACTCCATCATAGAGTGAAGAAGTGAATCGACAAGTGCAGAAATTTCTTGGCTGAGGATTAATTTGTGAGAGTTTGAGTCTGTGTGTAGTACGAGCAGTATTGACTCCAAAGAAAATAGGGGAGTGGTGAATGTGTATTGATTCACGTGCTATAAAAAAATATCACTATCAAGTATCGGTTTCCATTTCCCATAATGGATGACCTTATGGATTTTCTGAGTGGTTCAGAATATTTAAAAAAAAATGATTTGAAGAGTGGTTATCACCAGATTCGGATCAGAGAAGCTGACGAATGAAAGAAAACATCCAAGATGAAAGATGTATTATTTGAATGATTAGTGATTTCATTCGGGTTAACTAATGTTCCCAACATGTTCATGAGATTGATGAATGAAGTCTTGAAGCCATTTTTGGGTAAGTTCATGGTTGTATATTTGGATGATATATTGATTTTTAGCAGGAGCAAAACAGATTATGTGGAGCATGTGAGAGAAGTACTACATTGCTTGAAAGAACATAAACTATTGATAAACCTGGAGAAGTGTACATTCATGAAACGAGAGTTAGTGTACCTATGTTTTGTGGTTTCAAAGGAAGGACTGAAAATGGATCTTGAGAAAGTGAAGGCTATCCTTGAATGGCCAACACCAAGATGCACATTTGATGTGAGGAGTTTCCATGGATTTGCAGGATTTTATCAAAAATTCATTAGGAACTTTAGCCAAATATGTGCACCTCTTATAGAATGTATGAAGAAGGGAGTGTTTCAGTGGATTGCAGTAGCAAAGAAGTCATTGGAAGAATTGAAGAAGAGAGTAACAACATAGCCAATATTAGCATTACCAAATTTTAATAAAGTGTTTCAGGTTGATTGTGACGTTAGTGGAATAGCAATTGGAGCAGTTGTAAGTCAAGAAGGAAGACCCATTGCATTTTTTTAGTGAGAAGTTTAACGCGTCCAAAAATAATTATTATGTTTATGATCAATAATTTTATGCTATTGTGCAAGATTTGAAGAAATGACGAAATTATCTACTACCGAAAGAGTTTGTCTTTTCCATGGATCATAAATTTATGCAGTACATTAACAACCAAGATAAGTTGAATCAAAATCATACTAAATGGGTAGAATTATTGCAAAGTTATTCTTTTGTGTTGAAACACAGGTCTAGGAAGTCCAATATGGTAGTTGATGCATTAAGTTGGAGGATAGAATTACTCAATACCATGTCGGTAGAAGTGGTAAGCCTGGACTATCTAAAGACATTGTATGAAGAAGATTCAGATTTCTCGGAAGCTTTGAAGGCATATAAGGAGCCTTGGAGTTTAGACAAAAAACCATATCTAGACTACCATATCTAGGAGGGGTTTTTGTTTAAAAATCAACCATTATGTATTCCCAAAAGTTCCATATAGTTGAATCTCATTAAAGAGTTGCATAATGGTGGTTTAGGAGGACATTTTGGGATGGATAAAATCGCAACCTTGGTAAAGGAGAGGTACTTTTTTCCCAGCTTTAATAAGGATGTTCGAAAGTTTGTTGAAGGTTGCAGGATCTATCAACTATCCAAAGGAAAAAGTCAGAACATGAGACTCTATACTCCATTGCCATCACCCAAAGGACCTTGGGAGGATATCGGTATGGATTTTGTCTTAGGATTTCCTATGACTCGAAGAAAGCATGAGTCAGCAATGGTAGTGGTCGATAGATTTTCGTAAATGGCACACTTCATAGCATGTAAGAATACTAGTGATGCTAGTGAAGTAGTTGCATTGTTTTTCAAATAAGTAGTCAAATTGCATGGATTGCCATGGAGTATTACTTCAGATCATGATACCATATTTCTTGGGAATTTTTGGAAGAAACTCTGGAAAAATTTAGGCTCATATTGTTGTACAGTTCAACGTATCATCCGCAAACGGACAGTCAGAAAAAAGTAGTGAACACGAGTCGAGGAAATTTGTTGAGAAGTTTAAGTGGAGAGAATACTAGTAAATGGGATTTGGCATTGGCCCAAGATGAATTCACATATAATGATTCGGTGAACAAATCTACAAGAAAGATTCCATTTCAGATTGTTTATGGAAGGTTGTCAAAAGTTGTGGTAGATTTGGTTTCATTTCCATATTTGGAAGGCAAGAAGACTGTTAATGCGAATGATTTTGTCGACAATATGCATGAATTGCAAGAAAAGATAAAGAAGAAATTTCAGACCAGCAATGACGGTTATAAGCAAAGAACGGATCAACATAGAAGACAAAAGGTATTCCAAGAGGGTGAGTTGTTCATGGGTCACTTGAGGAAGGAGCGATTTCCTTGAGGCACATATAATAAACTCAAGTACAAGAAGATAGGTCCATGCTGAATTCTGAAAAAGATCTCTGATAAAGCTTATCAGTTAGAACTTCCGGAGAAATTTGACATATCTCCTACATCCAGTGTTGTTGACCTCTATGAGTTTCATGAAGGGGATAGAAGAGCAGATGAAGGTACTCTCAGTGAATGGGAACAACATATACCAAAAATTTTGAGCAGTAGATTGAAGAAATTCTTGCTACTACAATTGGTAAGAAGACTCGCTAGAAGGAGTACATGGAATATTTGATCAATAGGAAGAATCGAGGAGTAGAAGATGCACCGTAGGTGAATTAAGATCAGTTAGCACGTGTGCATAACTCTTCACTTCAGCAGTGATCTGCACATGAGTTGGAGCTCATGTTTTTCTTACCAGAGGTGTCTCATGTAGGAGCATCCTTGGGCTTGGGAAATCCGCATCACCCAAAAATATTTCCATTCTGCAAATAGGAAATAAGTCGCATAAGGATTGTGTTAGTGGCCCATTTTATTTAGTCAGTTTACTATAAATTTGAAATGTTGATTACTCCTACATCTACTCTTGCTATGTTGAAACGTGTGTTGAAAATCGTGTTGAAATTTGTGTTGAAACTTCCATGTAGAGAGAAATTTTACAAGTGTCATGCTGAAACACGTGATGAAACTTGTGTTGAAACATGCACACATAATGAAATTTTACAAGTGTCATGATATTTCTTTATTTACAACATTATGGTCATACGCAGTTAATTTTTCCACATTGGTATGCATTCATGATGATTCGTAGCTACCGTTAGGTAAAAGAACTCGTGACTGAAGGAAAAAACGTGACCCGAGGCCAAAAGGAAGTTGAAGAAATCTAGAAGCCAGAGAGATGGTTTGGGTAACAAATCGTTCTTGGAGGCAAGGCAAAAGGTTTCAAAGCTAAGGAGGAGTTTTAAAAAGAAATGGAGCTCGATTTTGAAGGGGTTGGTGAACGACGAAGCAAGGAAATCGTAGAAGGTGGATTGGAGAGAAAGATTCCAGATTGGGTGAGCACACAGGAAGGGAGAAACAAAATCTCATCCCATACACATAGACCATTACCCTATGGATGATTTCATAGTGTTTTTCACCCATGCAAGCAACAATTCATGGCGGTCTTTTTAACCCAAGCTCGATGTAATATTGAAATATGTTCTTTGCATTGAATTAATAAATTAATGGTATTGAAATTCGTGGGTTTTCGAGTGTTTTAGTTTCCAGTTGATTCCTCATTATTTGGAAAAAGCATTTGTGTTTTGTTTTTCCATTGTACACTCTGTAGCAGGGTGTGTGTTATAATTGTGTGTGTGTTGCAACCCAGTTACCTCTGCATTAAATAGTCATTGGAAAGTTAACTCATAGGAGAATAAGTTGGAATCAGTATAATTGGGATAAATATGATATAAGTCTTCATGAATTGAGCAGAAAAAAGACTTGTATCATTAATTGACAAATTTTCTATAATATGTATGATTCTAACAAAATGGTTGCTTGCACACTTTGAAGAATTAGAGGTACAATTAGATAAGATCAAGACTAGGATTATATATCATAGTCATGGATGCATGACAAAGTTTGTAGAAGTTGGATGAGGAAATAAAGAGATACATGGAAAGTAATGAAAAGTGGATAAAGAACTCAAGAGTGGAACAAAAGAATTATTAGTTAACTTTTATAGAATCTGAATGAATTGCAGGAAAAACAACAAGGATCCTCACATAGGACATGAAGCCAAAGTGTGGAGAATGTCATTAATGGGGATAGAAAGGAATAATAAGACTCCATAGCCTTGAAGGTTGAGATGTGTAGATAGATGAAAGCTTAATGTGAAAGAGAACAAGGATCTTAGGAGGTTATGTGTGAATCATCTCTATGTGCCAAGCACATGAGTTTATGGGAAGGATTTTCTAGCTATGACTTAGCTACCTTGTCTAAAAGTACTCAGAACTAGAAATTCACTTTTGATAGCATAGTTCATAGAGGAAGCAGGGTACCAATGTAGATAAATCAGGGATAGAATAATGAAGGTTATTCCACTCAAAAAGTGCCACTAAATAGAAATAGAATTCCATTGGGAATGGTATGGAGTGGGAAAAGTATGGCTTCACAGAGAATGGTTAAATAAAGTGAAGATAACTATTCACAAAATTGGGAAATCCTATGGAAAAATAGAAGTAATAGCAGGGGTGTGGAATGATCATGGTTAAGTTGATTCAAGGATGTTGTGGTAGTGAAGTGATGAAATGTTGTGATCTACCTCATTCCAAGGTGTTGGAATGTTTCATAAACGTAAAGTTTGGGTATGATTGTCTAAGATAAGATGTTGTCAATAGAACACATTGGTTGGATTGTAGAATGGACAAGTGGAACTTGGATGGAAAGTGTTCAGATCAAGGAACAATATTGTAGATGAGCAGAATGGGAGCACACAAGGTAGCAAGGATCTAAACAAATTCAAGGACAACTAGCTACAACATAAATAAATTAATAAGTGAACTGAAACATAAAAGCACTAGAGTGCACGATGAATACATTGAAGTTAGATGCATTAGTAGGCATGTTGATAGTGAATGTTTGGTGCACATGGATGTGCATTTGTGCATATGTACATTCTTGGATATGCATATGGCATGCTTGTGGACTTAGAATAGTTTTTCATTATATACATGCAATAATGATGTTATGGAAATTGAGTATGACTAATGATGGATCATGTATTTAGGAAAAATGATATAGCATGGTTAAATATGTGGATGTTGATATTGCTTATGACTTCCATTTATGTGAAGACCCATGAGGGTGGGAGGAATGGTGATCATGTTGGTTGTGGAGCCTGATTATCTTCCTGATGCAGAGGTTCTTTGCTTTCAGCCGTGTCTATACCCCATGAAGTATTTACACCCCAGAAGTATGTACACTCTTCCACGCGGGGGAGTGCA
>JASDQU010256332.1:0-15932 GCA_032191745.1 Picea mariana
AGTGACTTTGATTAATCTTCGATACACTTCATCCATTTCTGTATATTTGGAAAACGTGGGCTTTGTGAGGAAAATGTATCGAATCTCATGTTGGATACTGATGTCCAACTGAAGGGCATCCAAGAATGCTTTACCAGTCATGCTCCCTTGTATGCCAAAAAACTTGGAACTGTCTTTAGACACTTCAGACAGTTTCTTTTTATAATCTGGGAGTGTCATTAATTTATCATTAATCACTTTCAGACCGGCGAGACCCTTTTTTGGAGAGCTTCGATCTTGTTGAAGAACCTTTGTACTCCTTGGTCCATGACCTGAACCTTTTCTTCCAGCTGAATCATTAGACTTCTCTTAGTCAAAACCCTTTTTACCTCAATTATGGTCTCTGTTCTATCCTCGATCTTCAGTTCCTCTAGCTCTTCTCTGTTCTTAAAATTTAAGAATCTGATGATCTCATTTGCTTGTGTGGGCATGTCTCCCAACTCTATTCTAATCTTCTCAATGGCCTGTTGGCTCCTCTAGACCAACTCATTTTGTTCAAACATAATCTGGATCATTGGCCATATTTCATTTATGGACTTTATGATGTTTGTCCATACATTCTCTTTGACCTCAGCCAAAGTCTTCCCTGCCACTGTTTGTTTTTGGAGCTGCTGTAGTTCCTTCCTTAGCTGCTCAGTTAACTGTTTCTCTTTCGAGAGACTGGACTGGAAAGAAGTTTTGAGTTCCTGGAGGTTCTCAACTTCTTTCTTAAGCCTGCTAATTTCATTCTCTTGTAGGTTCATCTTTCCCAGGGATTTGGTGAGATCAGTTGTTCCCTCCTATGATGTCACTGGTGTTTATGATGGGATTGTTGTAACTGTTGCAGTGCTCAATCTAGCAATGGGGATAGCACTCAATGGGATGCCTTCCATCGGCTTCATCTGTTCTTTCTCTTTCAATAATTTTTCCATCTCAGCTTCCATTTCCTTGAGCTGAGCATTCTGCTCCATGAGCAACTTTAGCATCTCATCCTTCTCACCTTCTTTCTCTACTATCTCCTTCACCTGTGAGTCCTCTGTGGGTGGAAGTTTCAGTTGTTTTCTTAAGGATGTGATGTCGGCATTCTTTTTCTTTATCATCTCTTTTGTTGCTTTGACGTTCACAGGATCATAACCGATCTTGAGGACCATCTCCTGCAACATCTTGATTCTGTTCTCTTTTGCCAAAGATGATATTTTCTCCAGCTTGAGTTGTGTCTGAGNTCCATACATTCTCTTTGACCTCAGCCAACGTCTTCCCTGCCATGGTTTTCTTTTGGAGCTGTTGTAGTTCCTTCTTTAGCTGCTTAGTTACTTGTTTCTCTTTAGAGAGACTGGTTTGGAAAGAAGTTTTGAGTTCCTGGAGGTTTTCAACTTCTTTCTTAAGCCTATTGATTTCTGTCTCTTGTAGGTTCATTTTCTCCATTGATTTGGCAAGATCGGTTGTGCCTTCCTATGGTGTCACTGGTGTCACGGATGGAAGTGTTGTTACTGTTGTTGTGCTTGTCCCTGAGATTGGGATAGCAGTCAATGGGATGACCTCCATAGACTTCATCTGTTCTTTCTCCTTTAGCAATTTCTCCATTTCTGCTTCCATTTCTTTGAGCTAGGCGTTCTCCTCCATGAGCAGCTTGAGCATTTTGTCCTTCTCGCCTTCCTTCTCTGCTATCTCCTTAGCCTGTGAGTCTTATGTAGGAGGGAGTTTTAGTTGTTTCCTCAGGGAGGTGATGTCTGCATTATTCTTCTTGATCATTTCTTATGCAGCTTTGACATTCGAGGGATCATAGCCAATCTTGAGGACCAGCTCCTCCAAGGTTTTAATTCTGTTGTCGTTTGCAAATGATGAAATCTTTTCCATCTTGAGTTGTGTCTGTGCATTGTTCAATGATACCTGAAATTTTGCTGCAAAAGCTGAAGCATGTGCCAATGTGTGGAAAACCATCTCCCCTGTTTGTTTGTGCAGATCCATCTGATCTGTTGGATGTACATCCTTCGCCTGGAATTCGAAGGTGGCCCTCTTTTAGTCTGAGATCACCTTGGGATCTGGTACCTGCGCTTGGAGGTAGGCCATGTGCATCCTACCCTTCTCTGTGTTGAATGTAGACAGCAGTCTATCCTGCGCAGTCGACGTTTGTTTCCGAAAATGGGCATAAGTGCTGCTTGTAAGTGTTTGATTCTTCTTCTTGATCATCTCATATTTCTCGAAGATGGCCAATTTAGGCCCAGTATTGCATGGCTTATCTTTCAGAGGAGAGTCTTCGGATTTCTTCGGTACTATTGGGGTGATGCCCTGATAAAGGCTCAAACCAAACGGTGGAATGACCGACTTGATTACTATGGTAGTTACTGTGGTAGGCGGGACATCTTTTTCTACTATCATACAAGACGTTGAAATTGTCTTTGGCCTCTTGGTGTGCATTTGGAACTCTTCTGAGGATACCTCCGTTACAGGCAGAGATGACTCCTATCAAGGCCTCTTCTCCTTAGGGACCTGTGGCGTGGTAGTTTGTTGCACATTTGTTGGTGGAACCTGCTGCTCCACTTCAACCTGCTATTCCACCTCAACCAAAGTGTCAGGCACCCACACTGTCTGATTTGAAAATTTTTCGATCTCTGGCTTGGACTCATGAGTATACGGGATATTTTTATTTTTCACCCGCATTTCTGAAATGATCCCATATGGATCATAGTGCCATGTGAAACTCGTAAAGAATTTCATCTCCTTCAACATTCTGTCCACTTCTTCCCCGGCGCCTTGGCTATTGCAGATGAAAGAACCAATCTGCCCCTTGATTCTCAATTGCTGCTTCTTCTTCAGGGAAACAAAATGAATGTCATTTGAATTCATTATCTGCCTAATATATTCTAACGCAAAGATTCTTACCGGCACATATTGAGGTAGTTTGTAAGGTGCCAATTCGCACACGAAGACTCTGATCTCGATATGATTCTAATACAAGTACCAGTCTCCTGTCTTTGCGTTGTCCGAGAGATGCAGAATTCTCTGGACTTCATTATTTATTCATGGCTCAAGCCTGCCACTCAACATGCTTAACACCAGATGGTAAAACTGATCAATGAATGCTTTGAAGTCATATTCAGCAGAGTTATGCTTCAACAAAGAAGTCCATGCTGTTACTGGCTGAGGCTTTCCATCTGCGTCCATTTTCTGCATAGAAAAACTCAATTTATCGGCTTGATAAAAAACAAACATATAGGCCAATATGGACGAATATCTAAACATGCCTTCCGTGCCAAAGTTTACGAACTGCTCATGAATATTGTCGGCCAAGAAGGTACTGAAATCAAACTGTGTTGTAGGTTTTTCATCATTGGAGAAAATGGATAGAAAACCCAGGATGAGCTCATCTACCCACTGGTCRGAATAGTACCCTAACAGAGCACAAAGGGAGGAAATAATATGATTTCCCTTGGTGGAGAACATGGAMGAAGGGTAATGGAGATTTGTGGAAGGGAGTGGAGCGGAGGTGGGAAGGAAAATCTCGAATATTTGAGCTCTCTGGGGAAAAGTCATCTTTTGATACAGCTCTGTAAGGATTTCTAGGTTGAATGGGGAAAAAGACTCAKCACGGGRAATTTGCATCATTTGGTCAATGTCTTCGGGAGTGATGAAGAAGAGGACGTCTCCAGATGATGAAACGATCATCCTCTGGTTGGGAATATAATGAGCTTGGCATTTGAGGGCAAATTCAGGAAAGTGGTGTATCTGGGGAAAAAGGTACAGGGGAAAATTGGACTCCCAGAGTCCAATCTCATCGCTCTGGTCTAGGAACACTTCCCGGAGCCATGACTGGAGTTCTGAAAAAATCGAAGTCACAAATGGTATCTGCGATCAACCTGTCTTTATCCACCAATGAAATTTTGTCCAGGTCAACAAGAGGAGGAAGAAAAGGATTCTCTTCTCCTTCCGCTAGCCTTGGCTTTGGCGCCATCTCTGCAACAGTACCTGTAATAAAAAATATGTTAGTGGGGTCAACTGACTGTGGATGAAAGCAATGGGGAAACAATGGAGGAATGAGAGGTAATTTCTCTGGCACGATGAACGAATAACGAATGAAAGAGGAAAAATGGTAGTTTTATTCAAAACTCGGGTCGATCGAACGCGGGAGACATGTCAGCAAGATAACGGGTACGTTATCCTATAATAAATGGACAACGGGCCACTTGGGAGTGATGTGGCAGGTGACGATGGCTAAAACATACGAAAGGGTGACGTGGCGGCCAGGGATTGATGATAAAAGTAGCAATAAGGGGTTGTTCATGAGTGAAAGAGGTGATGGACTGACAGTAGGGACTGACAGCGGTTATGGGACGGGATACAACTCGGGAACAAGCGGAGCAAGTGGCATCAGTGGAGGATGACGTCTCTGAGTGATGGAGGCTGTCAGATCACATATGGTGAAAAGACATCAGGACCAAGAGATACGTGCCACCTATGACAAGAGGCCCGCTAGACGGAATATCCATTCCGGACCCCCCCCCCTTTCAGTTAAAAGCAGAACACCAAGGGGGGTCCGAAATCCATTGTAAACCGTTGATCTGCGCGCCAGTTTCTTGGCCGTAGATCTTAGCGCGTCACTTATTTCTCATTCCGGACCCCCCCCTCCATTAAAGGCAGAATGGATGGGGGGGTCCGAAATCCAATTTTGGTCATGGATCAACGCCCTTGTTCTTGGACCGTCCAGATCTGCGCGATTATTATTACCGATTCTGGACCCCCCCCTTTGGTTAAAATAAGAACACTAGGGGGGGTCCGGAGTGCTCTATGCGTCGTAGATATGAGCGCCACAATCTAGACCACTGATAAGTGTAGGAAATATAAATCATGGGCGGAAAAAAGGATGTGTCGAGAAAACTTAGGGTAAGTGCCTTTTATGGGTTTTTCCAATCTTATCACATGGACACCACCAAGGGGACATCATCTAAGTTATTATTAGGAAATGGAGACATGGTGTAGCATATCATCAATCTGGTTTCAGGGGTAGTGAAGCAAATGCAGCAACTAACCTACATGCTAACCTATTATCCTAGGACAATTAACCCAGATTAAACTGTTGGGTTAATAAATTACTCTATCTAAGGGCTATCTGACCAGAATTAGACAGTCTGGTCAGATTTATTCACTAATCTACCTAAGGGCTATCTGACCAGGATTAGACAGTCTGGTTAGACTTATTCACTAACCTGTCAACATTGAAATTTAAAAGAACTTGGCCATGCTTGAAAGGTATGGCCAAGTTACTATTATTGCATGGGGCTTTTTCTTTTCAATTCTTTTATGCCCTCTTTTCTTTTACTATTTTTCTTTCTTTTCTTTTCTTTTTCTTTTTCTTTTTCTTTTCTTTTCATTTTCTTTTCTTTTTCTTTTTCTTCAAATTATTTGTAGAATGAAAAATCATTTGTCAATAAAAACACTAGATACAGATAATATCCAAGTCATCAATTGATACCCATAATTTATGGGGTGATAACAGTGGCTCCACCTGGGGATGTTACTTGCTCTGTTAAGTGCCAAGAATCCTGGTTCCTGTCATTCTGAACATATCTCCCCAGTAGCCTTCATTGCTCTTATTCTCAAAACTTGGAAAAACAATGGTCAGCAACTTAGGGCCTTCTCTTCGGGCTTCAACCACCTGACTAATGTTCCTCACTCAGAAAATGCAGGTGAAAAATGAAACTTAAACTGGTATGTACAATGGAGAGTGAGTTCTTCAATTCTTTTACTGAGGTGGGACATAATGTTTCAGCATTCTGCCATTCACAGGTGCTCCTAGCAGATCTAACCCATCAACATTGTTTAGCAAGAAAGCATTGTTTCCTCTGAAAGCTTGGATCATGTATGACCCTGTCCATAGATGGTCAAATTTCCCATGCTTTCCCTTGTCCTCATTCCTGGCATCCCACCTCAACACCAAATCTCCCAGCTCAAAATCATCCTCCTTGGCTCGTTTGTCAAAGATCTTCTTGATGTTTTCTTGGATGACCTGTGTTTTGTTGAAAACTTCTTCTCTAGTCTGTTGCAAATGAATCRTCTGGTTGATTCTTCTCTGTGAGTCATTTGGCTCAGCTTGCATGTCTTGTTGTAGCTTCATGACATGGACTCCTAAARCAGTGGGGAAAATAGCCTCTGTACCATAGACCAGCTGGTATGGTGACATACCAATTGACCTTTTGGTGGTCAGTCTGTCAGCCCATAGAGCGAACACCAACTTATCGTGCCATGATTTTTTGTTTTCCTGCAATGTTTTCTTGATGATATTTACCAAAGTTTTGTTTGAAGATTCCACCAACCCATTCCCTTGAGGGTAGTAGGCTGTGGAATGCCCCAAGCCAATGTGGTACCGGTTGCAGAAATCTATGAGTTTCTTCGACTGAAAGGCGGCTGCATTGTCAGTAATGATATTTCTAGGACAACCAAAACGAGACAAAATATTATTTTCAAGAAATTTGATAATAACAGAGTCAGTGGCTTGCCTGCTTGGTACTGCCTCGAGCCACTTGGTGAAATAATTGGTGGCTATGAGAATCCACCTATGTTGGCCTGAAGAAGGTGGGTGAATTTCTCCAATGAAATCGAGCCCCCTGTTGTTCCTGAGTCTGTACTAAAGCTTAGAGTACAGTGTCAAGGCATCCGAAGGTAAGTAAAGGTGTATACGAAGATAAGTTACCTTCTGTATAGGAAACTAATGAAGGTTTCTACGTTCCCGATGTCTAGCTTCCAACTGCTCTTGAGCAGCTATGTCTCGTTCAATGGCTGCCCACGAACGTTCAAGTTCTTCCCGAGTGTTAGCAGTTATAAGTATCGTATCAAAAAGACTTAAAGCGATATGATTTTGATTTGAGAGTCCAGGTTGAATATTCTGTTGAATAGCTACAGGGACAGTCATTGAGAAAACATCACCAGTAAGGAGGGATTTAACGAGTGGTTTCGACGGTGTTCAATTTGGTTGAAGTGAAGAGAAACTTTTGCAGGAAGAATGAAATAAAAACACAACAGAAGGCCTTTTCCCGTAACTGTGTTATTCTTATAAAAAGATACGACGTGAGAGAGAAATGTTTAATAGTAGATAACACAAGGTTCCAGTCAATAGAAAACTCGCATATATATAAAAGAAAAAACTAACACAGACATAACTGATATAATGTGAATAAGTATACAATTCTGTAAATGTAAATTGGTCTTACACCCGCTAGAGCTGGTGTAGAGGAAAGACAAGAGACAATTACAGAAAGATAAAACCCCTTTTCACTATAGTAGTGGTGGTACTAAATTATAGTGACATACATCAATTATGTAGAGAAAAATGAAAAGAAACAATAAAACACAACGCAACAAACTTGCAACACAGTCGTGACAGGATTAGGAATCTCCAAATTTTGCTTGTATTAACTTCCTTGATGCAAAAACTCTATTACAGTTGATAACCAAAAAGTCCAGCCCTCATCTCTTCTTTTGGTGATGTATTTATACAAAATTTGCCCCTCAGTTCAGAGGAGCCACCTTACTCCATCTGTCCAAACCTGTTTTCAAAAAGGTGCCAGGTGCTTGTTTTTGCTTAAATTAAATACATATGATACATCTGTCTAAAAATTGAAACACAAACTGTGAAGTCTTTACATTGACAACCAGGGGAACAAAATAACTCCATTTCACCTATTCTATTTTCAAGAAGAGCTAGACGCTTTTCCTCGCAGGGATGCGATGTACATGATACACTTGTCTACAAACTGGTTCACAAGCTGCGAAGGCTCGGCTTGACAACTGGCTTCGGCAAAATAGCACTCTCAGGCCAGCTGTGGAAGTTTATCATCTATTTGTTCATTGATGAGTTTAAGAGCGCCGAGTTGTGCACTAGGCTGAATCAAATGCTTGTCGATTTGAGCCGAGTCTACTCTGTTCATCCCGAAAATTTCTGCTGAATTCCTTTCATTTTTCTCCTTTATGTCGAGAGAAATCCGATCTGTATTTATCTGTCCCAGCGCCTCTGTGTCACTTCCAATCTCCATTCCTAATTGCTCACCATTCATGACATTGCAGAGTTCTGCTAATGAATTTTTCACTTTTTGAATCTACTCTTTGCTCGAAGCAATAATCTGTTCCCAATTCTTTAACAAGATATTGCCCCTAGTCTGTTCGGCAATAGTGAGCCCAGGTGGCCCTGAAAACCTGTTGTTAGTCGCTATAACTGCCTCTTGAAAAGCAATCCGAGCAGTTTCTGCGTTTCTTTCTTTGTTAATCAGATTCTTGGAGATTCGATGTATTAACAAGTAGTTTTCTCGAATCCCCCCTACCTTGTTAAGCAGGCTCTGTTGAGCAGAGGAAACCCTGCTCCGAATATCAGTTGCTCAGATTTTGACGATATCGATGTCAATTGCTTTGCTTTCTACGACCTCCAGTTGAGCTTGCAGTTGTGTAATCGTATCTCTCAGCTGGCCCGATTGCAACTGACCATCCTGGATCGTGGAATTTGCTTGCTCCAGCTTGGTTTTGAGTGCTTGGATTTCCTGCTTATCGATTAATCGAGCCAACTCTATTTCTCCGCTCACTTGACTCTTAGCGTTTTCTTCCGTCGAAGCCACCCTAGCTTCTAAGGTCCTGATCAGGCGATTTTTTGTTTTGAGCTGCTTCTTTAACCCTTCGACCGAGAATTGATTTGTCGTTGCGTACGCTCCTAGCGTTCCTGCAATTTCTGTGGCAAATTCGTCTTTATTTTTATTCATCCCATCGTCCATTACTTTGAATCTTTTAGCAGTAGACTCTCCCTCTTGATAAAATTCTCGCTTCACCACGGCTTTCCTCTTTTTGTCAAAAAAGAATTCATTAGGAGGTAGTTCTTCTGCCCTTACAGGCCTCAATTCTTCACCGAATATCCATCCTTCGCTAACGTCGTCTTGTGCTGACTGCAAGGGGGTGATAGAGGTGATAGGTTGCCCGATTTTCTTCGCAGCTTTCCCCGGTGTGCTGAGCAGACTTTTCTTTTTCGGGGGGTCGAGGGTCTTCATTCCTGCCTCTGGATTCTGACTTTCTGGCGGACCTATATCTTTTATTTCTTCCTCCGTATTAGGTCCCTTGGGAGGACCAGTAGTTTTCTCACCTGTTTCGGGATTTCCTCCCTGTTCTGGATTCTTCTCCTGCTCAGGAGTCTTCTCTCTTTCGGGCTCTTTCTTTGTTTTGGGATCCTTCTCCTACTCGAGGTTCTTCCCCTGCTCCCCTTCCTGATGTTTTTCGGGGTTAGAGGTTTGCCCTTCATAACTTTCGGCTTCTTTTCCTTTATCTTTGGGAAGTCCCAGGCCTCCTAGCACCACGGGGAGACATCGTTTCCTGTTCGCCTAAAATTTTAAGACAGAATCCCTGTCTTCGGCCGCTAGGGATTTGACTCGGAATTGTACTTCCGGATAGGATCTGGCCCCTCGGAAAACATCATCCGAGGGTGAGTCTTCATGCTCGAACCTCTTTAAACCACAATTTCCTAAATGAGTACTTACGACCCTTTGTGGACCATGCCTTTTATATTCGATATAGGCCAAATTTAAGCCCTCTAATGCTGCAGCCTCAGCCTTAGCATGTCCAAAATCTAACAAGGAATAAGAATTAAGCCGGATAGGAAAAGACGGCCATACCTTCTTTGCTGATGCTTTTAATTCTTTGCTCACGCCGCCGATCATTGTTTGGCAAGCGATCTCGCGACATGCCAGTTTGTCGGGAATAAATTGTGGGAGCACCAGAGGAGGGACAGCAGCTCCGAATACTCTCAAATAGGAGAACTCCTCTTCCACATACCAGTCTACGATATGGCTCATATTTGTGGCCATGCCATCCGAGATGCGGGGTGGCAAAAGGCCAAAAATGGTGACGTGCAGAGGCACCATCACCCAGTTAAAAATCTCATAAATAAAATCATTTGCATTATTTTCCCACAGCTTATCATGGTACTCGTGCATAGATTTATCTTCGGATGGACTCCAAGCCCAATTCATTAGAGGAAAAGGCGTCCTGGCGCATATCGCATCCATGATATACGCGGACATGTAGAATCTGGATGGTTTCCCGGCTGCCTTCTTTTCCTGGTATTCGGTGATCCTGTTGAATAAACTATCGGAGAGCATTTTGGCCCAATTGAATGAGAAACCTTCTACTACTCGAAAGATGAGGGGTACCCACTGGACGTAAAAATGCACGGTATCGTCTGCTCTGAAAAGCCGACAAGTCATCATCGCCACATATCTATAGTTTGGCTCTAACGAAGAAATCGAATAGACACCCTCATTGTTCACTCTAAATGTGGAGTGACGAGATACCCAATCTTTTATCAAACCTGGCAAGGTTTTGTCAAATTCTTCGCACTCCTTCTTTTTGAAGCCTTCCAGAAATTCCTTGCCATATGTATATTCAGAGGTCCCTGGGAGCTTATACATAGACTGGATGTGTTCGGGCCTAAAAGTCCCAATAATGTCCTGTCAGTCATTTAAAATAGTTCTGGAAGGCAAGTCGATGTGATCCAATGCCCATCGGATCATATCGAAGTACGGGAGAAACCGAGGTCTGGTCGTAATCAAGTGCATTCTCGACTGAACAATAGCCTTGTACCTAGTGTTCAGGTCGTCCTTCACAATATCATAGTTATAGTCATCAGAGTCTGAACAGTTTACTGCCTCGGATTGCAGGATATCTGTAATAGAAGACCAGGTAGATACTAAGCCACCCGCCCGAGGCGAAGTGTTTAAGACGTTGTCCGAACCCTGTGCTGCGACTTCGATATTTGCTTTAGCTCCTCTCCTTGGCGCCATAGCTGAAACTGGCGTTTTCGTTCTTCTGTGATAAACCTGCATATACAAGCAGAGGCGAGTTCACTCGGAGAAAGACTTGCTCTATACACTTAATAAGAAATTTTTTCCTTTTAATAAATAAAACAAGTTTCGTATATATTTTGGAAATCATGTACCTTTGTCATGGGTTCATTAAATCGCGAATAAAACCAAATTAATTGAAAAAATCTGATCTTATTTTCATCGTGGATTTACCCTATTTTCTCATTAATGTCATAAATATTGGGCGGCTCGACAGGTATTCGGGTCATGGAGAGTAAATGAATCCCTTGTGAAGTGTGCCAACCTTGATGCGCGGGACGTACCTCATATTAAAATTATTTTTCTAAAATTTCAAATCTTAATGGCTTAGAGATTTCCTCGCTTTTCGTCATTTCGTGAATTTCCCTTTAACGTTTTGACTTTACAACTCGCGAGACTGCGAATTCCGATCTTAGCATTAATTAACAATAATCATGATGTAGTGGATCCTTAATGATATGATTAACTTAATCGCCAGATTGTGAATCGGGAATTCGAAGATAAGTTTTTAGGAGAATGATACGCCGAGGCGCGATATCGCGATGTGGCGATAATTAGTCTCAAATTACGAGAAGTAAATCTTAACTTAAGAGACTAACTAATCTCGTTATAATTATGTCGCAACTTTGCGAATCGTAGTTTTGGACACCTTAACTTTGTGAGAGAAAAAGCCGAGCGGCGATATGCCGAGAACCAAAGATTAACCTTGGTTAGTCTTTTTACTTTTAGTTATTACCCAAGGTCTTCTCAAAAGTTATCGCGTTCTCGGCTATCGGGGGTGCAAGCACAAAAACTTGTTCTCGACGAATGTCGAGGCGTGAAATACCGACAACGCTTAATCAAGGGTTAAATGGTTTACCATAGTCAATGCCTTGGGTGAAAAATTTGAAAGAGAGAGTTCGCAGTTTTGCGACTCGAGACTTGTGGATTCAAATATTTGAAGCACCCGACTAGCGACATCCCGAAATGAAACAAGAGAGCAACATTTTTGCTAAAAAACGCACCTTTATTGAAAGCAAAAAACGCATTGTTATTCATGCGACAAGATTTGAAAGTTTTATGATGTTCGGAAAGAGAAGAAAAACAACTTTAGATTTCAAGTATCAGACTTTGAAAATTCGTGCGGGGTGAAAGAACAAGTGCGGCTCCCACACCCCCATTGCTGGAACGGTGCCTCCACTAATATAGGTTTCAGAGGTAAAGGAAGGAGTTTCCTTTTTCCTTCGAACAGTTGACACTGGTGACATGCTGTTACCTTCTGATGCACATCTGTGAACAAGGTGGGCTAGTAAAATCCAGCTCTGAGTATTTTGTTGGTTGTGGCCTTCCAGTTTAAATGGCCACCACATTCTCCTGCATGGAACTCTTGCAACACTTTATCAGCTTCATCCTTCAGTAAACAATTTAACAGAATGCCTGCAGGGTCTTTCAAATATAAATTTCCATCTAGAATACAGAATTTCAAAGCTTTCAACTTTAAAAATCTAGCTTTAGTCTTAGTTAAACCAGGGGGAGCTTGTAAATTTTGTAAAATGAATATAAGGTCTGCATACCATGGAGAGATTATAAATACCTCTCTAACGTTTGGAGTCACCATCTCACCCTGTTCATCTGCAACATCTAGAAAATTAATGTCAAGAGCTTGGAAGTTAGATTCAGCCATTAATTTAGCAAGGCCTTGGATTTTGATTAGTTTGGTGGGCTTAATCTCAATATCGTATTCTAAAATGACAGCAATCCATTTTCCCCTTCTTCCATCAGGGTTATCCTGTGTCAAGATATCCATTACTACCGCGTTCGGAACATAAGCTATGATGTGGGAATGGAGAATGTAGACCCTGAAGTCCTTAATGGCTTTTACCAAAGCAAAAGCTTGCTTCTCCATGATATTGTAGTTCAAGGCAGCATCTCTTAATGCCTTGCTGAAGAAAGCTATGCATTGTTCATACCCTTCACTGTTCTTCTGCAGTAACACCGCTGCTATAGTATGTTCAGAGGAAAAAAAAAAAAGATAGAAGTCTTTAGTGAAA
This sequence comes from Picea mariana, assembly GCA_032191745.1. Taxonomy (NCBI): domain Eukaryota; kingdom Viridiplantae; phylum Streptophyta; class Pinopsida; order Pinales; family Pinaceae; genus Picea; species Picea mariana. The sequence continues at coordinate 12,917 of JASDQU010256332.1, forward strand.
TCGGGACTGATCAAAACTAGGGCTTCTGTGAGTTCTCGTTTGACTTGTTCAAAGGATTGTCTAGACTCAGAGTCCCATTTTATTTTTACGTCCTTTTTAAGCATGTTTGTAATGTTTCGGAGGAGTTCAACTAGATTTGGAATGAATCCTTGCAGAAAGTTAATCTGCCCTATAAAAGACTGTAGTTCTTTGAGGTTCCTTGGGTGTTCTAAATTGAGTATGGCCTCGATTCTACTGGGGTCTATTCTGAGTCCATCTTTAGAAATGATGTGTCCCAGTATTTTTCCTTCTTCTAACCCAAAACGACACTTCTTAGGATTTAATGAAATCCCAAACATCCTACATTTCTCGAAAACTCGTCTAAGGTGTCGCAGGTGTTCATCATCAGATTTAGAAAACACAGTCACATCATCTAAATAAACAACAATAAACTTACCAGATTCTTCCATGAAGGCGATATCCATTGCCCTCTGAAACGTGGCTCCTACATTCATCAGACTGAAAGGCATATTCACATACATGAAAGTGCCCCATGGGGTGGTAAAAGCGGTTTTATCTTAATCGTCCGGGTGGACTAGGACCTAGTTGTATCCTGAGAAACCATCTAACAGAGATATCCTACTGGACCCGACCACCTTTTGCAGGAGGTGGTCCATCTTCGGTAGTGGGTAATTATCTTTCAGGGATACTTTGTTCAGATTTTGGAAATCTATGCAGAGTCTGATTTCCCCAGTTTTTTTACGTGTAGGGACTAAATTAGAAACCCACTTAGAGAAGCGTAGAGGGACTATGATCTTGGCGTCATACATTTTCTTGATTTCTTTTTCTATCAGAGGGAGCAACTTGGGATTTATCTTCTTAGTTTCTGCCTAAATGGTTTTTGGTCTTCCTTTATGGGAATCCTGTGTTGTATGATTCTGGTATCATAGGCTTTCAAATCTTCATAGCCCCAGGCAAAAACATCTGAATATTCTTTGAATAGCTCAATGTATTTGAGCTTTTGTTCTGGGGGTAAAGATTTGGACAGTTTTACCATCCTAGGCTTCTCTTCGGTCCCTATGTTACAGTCCTCTACCTCTTGTCCATGAGCTTCTATTTTTGGTTTCTTAGCTACATCGTTACTGTCAAACAGATCTTCTAAAGGAACAAGACCTCTAGGTAAAACATTGCTTTTCAACTGTAAAACATCGGCATCCATTTCATCATCCCCTAACTCCCCTGAATCAACTGTATCTACTCCTGAATCTATAGTATTCACACTATCTATTTCAAAATCAGAATTATTTACATTCTCATTTTCATTTTCTAAATCTATATTTGTACATTCAAAATCGTTCTTGCATTGCAGAAAATCCTCTATCTGATCATCATTTCCAAACAGTTGCCAATACCTGATATTGTCTGGAACTGTCGGTCTGCATTTCACCTCCACAGTATATGGGCGAGTTTGGAGGAAAGGAATCTTACAAGAATCTGTTGACGTAGCCAATCCGTTAGCCAGAATATTCTGTCCTCTCGGCATTACCTGCAATTCAACCTCATTAAAACACTTGAAAGCATCAAGAACAGCATTCTTGTAGGCTCAAAGGCGCGGGTGTTTCGCAGCATACTGACCTTTAATCTGCTTGATTATTAACTCAGAGTCACCCCTTACCATTATTTGCTTAGCACCATCTTTCTTCAACAGCTTCAGACCGAGCATTAAAGATTCATACTCGGCAACATTGTTAGTGCACTGGAAATTTAGTTTGTAAGAATGATTTTCTGAATACCTTTTCCTGTGATTATGCATCCAAACTCCTGCTCCTACTCGTTCTTTACTCACTGTTCCATCAAAGTACATGCTCCAGAAATCAACGGGGAATTCTTCAGTGATTACATTTTTCATCTTTGCTACCTCACTCCTTTCTGGACCTTCATCTTGACTAGGTATATCTTCTGTCAGCTGAGTATCTTGCTCTTCCGTATCACCATCATTGTACAAGATGAACGAATCTAAATCAGAACGTGTAGAGTAAAGGGGGTAATTGTGAGGTTTTTCTTGACTACTGACCATGTACTTCATCAGTGTCTCTCTCTATAACCTCCTATGTTGTCCAAACACTGGGATAGTGGCGTAAGACATATCCAGCTGCAGGGTTCCCTTCAACTTAGCTCCCCATGACCGGGATAGCAACATTCCATACTTAGGTGGGATGTATGCAACCACCACGTCCATTACCATGCTTTTTGAAGGGATCTGAACCAGGGTGATGCATAGGTCTTTGATCAAACCAATACATTTGACTTTGCTGGAGTCAAATGAATGTAAATCTTTGTATGGCCTGGTGACTTCCAGTCCCAATTTTTCCATTACCGCTTTAGGCATCAGATTGTGGGAGGCACCTGAATCTAGCATAGCGTTATGCAATATCAAGTCATGTATGTTCAAACTGATGTAAAAGGGAGCTACATCACCGGTATCGTCTCGACCATCTACTTCAGGTCCGAAAAGGAGTTCGGGATGATCATCAGTAAGGTTCACAGTGTCAGAATGACTTACTAATCCAATGGTTAAGGCCTTCATGCCTATGTCAGGTTCAATGGCCAGTGCTTTAATTACCTGTGAATGATAACCATCTCTCTTCATCAACTCTATAAGTGGGATGGGAATTTTTATTTTTTCCAACTCCCCTTCAAGGCTAAAGGGTGTAAGAGTTCTGCCTTGGCTCATTAGTTCTGATTTGTCCACCATGTTCTTCGGATCGGAAGTACTAGGTGGATTAATGTGTGAGGCATCAGGTTGTGATGGTCTTTTCATAATGATGATGTTTTTCTTCAAAGGAGGGTTAGCTTCACTCTTCTCAAGAATCTTCTCAGGATTCTTCTCAGGAGTCTTCTCAGTAGAAGGTTCAGGGGCTTTCCTGGTTTCGACTATATTTTTGGAAGAATTACCTTCTGTCTTCTTGCTACGCAGATTGTACTACCTGTGTACTTCCAGAATAGCATTATCAAAGGCCTGTTGTTGCACATCTTT